>CM056573.1:17535000-17777500 GCA_029721435.1 Gymnothorax reevesii
CGTGCAACTTCAGACTTAAAGACCAAGTTCCGGTGGATATCCCGAGGTTTCCAACAATCCCAAGCATGTCCAGCTGAATTGCAAGGAAATGTGTAAAAAAAAAAAAAATTAAAAAAAATACAAGACCAAGGTATTTTCCATTTGATGCAACGCTGTGGCCAAAAAAACATGGTATCCGGAGTTTTCCCTCAATATAAGAGCGATAGCCTCAATGAAGTACTGCAGCCATCAGATACAGAATATGTGACACTGTCCTACAATATGAAAAAAAATAGGCGTGCAATGCATAGAATACCCCTCAGCCCAATGTCGAAGTTTTTGGAGACGCCCGCCCGCCGAACCGCACAAAGGATAGCAATACCCAGTCAGCCTTGAGGGCTGAGGGGCAAAAATACAGTTTTTGTTTTTTTCTGTTACTTAAATTTTCCCTTAAGTTGGTTTAAAGTGAAAAGTTAGAGTTTAAGGGTCAATACAAGAAGAAAACCCTGAAGACAGCAGGATGAAGTATTTTACCCGCTACGGTAAAAATCTTTTGGAGACACTACTAGTTTCACAATGATGAAGAACTACAGGATGAGTGCCACAAATAAGATCACCCCCACCCCCCCCCCCACCACCACCCCCACACCAAGCGCATGAAATTGCACACGGCGATGATTTTACAAGCAACACTGCCCTCCAGCTGCCACCTCATAATGATCACAAGTCTTGAGGGCCTGTAGGAACCGGAGGAATTTGCTGGATGCAAGTTCCTGAGAATTCAAGACTACCAGCCATAGCCTAATGCCTGATGTCAGAGGAAGTAATAAATTGGGCATGGATCAAAGTGATTACCCACAAGGCCAGCCCTGTACTCCATTCCATAACCATCAAAATGATCGGAGAACTGATAGTGACCACTGAAAGAGAGGCAAGCTTCACTGACTGACGATAACCGTACCAACTCAAAGGAACCATAAATCAGACGAAAACCAAATAATACGCATTTGCTCCTCTTCATCATATTGGGCTGAACAGAAGCATAAATTCAAAGTCAAGTCTGGTGGACCTGAGGAATGTGTGGTTTTTGCTTTGTTAAGAGACCTTTGCGATTGTGAGTACTTAAAATGCAGCTGCTGTATTCAAACCTGAGGAACTTCAGGCCAATTTAGAATCTAGTTGAACTCCTATGGCTTCCATCTAACCCAAGTAAGCCCTGCTGAATTACAGGGAAAAATGTACAAGATGAAGATATTTCCTGTTTGAAGTACTGCTGTGGCCATCAAAAACATGCCATCCTGGGTTTGAATATTTCTCTCACAATAAGTGTGGCGTAGCTTCTGTGAAGTGCTGCAACCAGCCGATAGAGAATATAAATGTGATATTGTCTAGCAATATGGAAAAAATTATTTTGTCTTTGAACCAACCTAAGAAAAAGCATAAGAGAAAACTAACAGTTTAAAGGCTTAAAACCAATCATACACACAATGGCAAAGAAAAGAAATGCCACAAATTTCCATCGTACTTTAAGGGAAATAAATTCTGCTGGAACTATTCGACGAACTCAACTTCCCGAGATACACAGGCGGGCAGACACACACAAACAAGCGAGCACATACAAGCGCACGCAAAATCCAAAATTCTTGCGCTACAGGAGAGCTGACTGTAATAGACTTGTCTGGCGCGCACGAGGCCCCTAACACTGTAAAAATCAATCACTCAGCTGGCATTCGGTTCGCCTGATCGATACGGGCCCTTTTTTACCCAGCACTCCTCTTCTCCCAGGTGAACCCAGCACTACAAACGAGCTACACACACACACACACACACACACACACACACACACACACACACACACACACACACACACACACACACACACACACACACACACACACACACACACACACACACACACACACACACACACACACACACAATGTGCAGTGAGATCCCGCGATAACAGACCAGGGTCTCCTTTTACAGCGGCAGAAGATCCATGAAATGAACCCCCCTGCAATAGGCAGCAACACTGAGATCAATGGGAGAATTTCGGCGTAGCAAAGAAAGACAAGGGGGAGTGGGGGGTTGGGGGTTAGAAACACCATAGACGTCAGGGCTGGTTAGAGTGGCGGAGCCCCCCGGCTGCCCTGAGTGGGTGCTTTGTTGAGGGCCATTACAGATCAACAAGTGCATCCATTCATGACCTAATGGGCAAAAGTGGCCGGCGAGGACCGGCGCACGGCTCCGCATTGATCCCTCACCAGGCCCCTTGCAGCACCCTGATTGGGCCAAATTGTTTGATTCCATTAGCAAAGAACACTTGCTGGCTCCCGTCTCCTCTTGGAAACTGTGGACGACAGGCGCAGGGGGCTGCCTCAGGGAGCCTTCCCACCAATCAGACTGCGCCCTCGGCTCCTCCGGATTATAGTCAACTTATCGCTAACTAATGGCCAATTAAGCAATTATCTTGTAAACACTTGTTTTCGCTACAAGAGTAAAAATTCTTTGGAAAATTTAATTTAAAATCATTATAATATCAGCCTTCGGCTAAAAGACAGTAAAAATGCAAACGCTGATTGCACAATAACCACAATCACATTTTCATTCTTTCAAATCATGACTCATTTGGTTATAAAATTTTGTCACATACAGAGTCCATATCAAACCAGTAGCCGAAGAAAAGCATAATAAACACACAAAATTCTCCTTCCAAAAGAGCAGGAAACCATTAACTTGCATTCCTCACGAAAAATGCATTGTAGTACTTAATACCAAATACTCAAACAGAAACCTCTGAGTGGGTGAAGTACGTTGTGCACAAAGAGATATATAAAGCCAAAACTTAATCAGTTTCAATGGGTAAATCACTGCTCTCAAACCATGCGTTTTTGGATAATATTGCTTGTCACGGGGAGGCAGATGCTGGAGTTAACAAGCCGAGCCAGAGTTGAGGGCGTGGCTATGAGGCGGAGGTGACTGGCGGTCAATGGGCGGAGCAGAGGGCGGGGCTTTACCTGAGGCGCACGAGGCGGATCAGCGTGGAGGCCAGCCCGGCGGAGACCCTCCCAGCAGTACAGCAGCGACTGAGGCAGGAGAGAAGCTCTGATGGCAGATCGGGCAGGAAGTACACCAGCTCCATCAGCCTCTGCTGTGACTCAGAGGGCAAAAGCACCACACTGCCCTCATGTGGATCTGCAAAGGAATGACATCTCAGCTGCTCATGTGATACAAGGGATCCCAGACCTTCAGAAAAAGGCTGCCAATCCAAAGAGCTTCATATCTAAGTTTTAACAGTATAATCTGTAGGAATCCTAAAAGTACCTCCGGTTTTCCCAGATCCCAAGCTCCAAAATCCCTGAAATACCACATACTGCAGAACCAATTTCTTGAGAGGGAACCGTTCGAGGAGTCAACCTAAAGTAGGTTTCCTATAATGCGAAATATTATCTATTCAGCTGTATGGATTTGACAAGTTTTCTAGGCTCAGTAAAGCAAGAAGCAACAGTTCACAATGGCCAATTTCACTAAAGCGCTCAAAGTGGTGAAATTTCTCTTTAGAAAAATTCTAGAAAAACAGAAATTCCAAATATACAAATATATCGTCACGGTGTTGTACACAAACATGCAGAGCTTCATTCACAGCACAACTTATTTTAAGAGCGACGTTTGCAGGATGCAGAAGTTTGCATCAGTTCCAATCAACAAAATATCCATTATCGTTGTGACTATAAAGACATTATCCGCTTTTAAGTCGCAAACAAGTTACAATGATAGAACTACAACCACAATTCCCAAATATTTGGGACTAAGTGTAAATTGTGAATAAAATCAATCACACCAGCCAGTATTTTATTCAAAATAGAACAGAGAACACAGCTAATGCTGAAACTGAGAAATTTTACACTTTTATCCACAAAATGAGCTCATTTCAAATTCGATGGCTGCTACAGGTCTCAAAAAAGTCGGGACAGGAGCCTGTTTACAATGGTGTAGCATCCCCTCTTCTTTTTAAACACAGAGTGGAGGTGTCTGGGCATTGAGGAGACAGGTTTCTTGAGTTTAGCCATTGGAATTTGATCCCACTCTTGTTTAATACAGACTTCCAGCTGCTGGACAGTTTCGGGTCTCCTTTGACTGACTATTCGTTAAATTATGCGCCAAATATTCTCAATCAGTGAAAGACCAGGACTGCAGGCAGGCCAGTTCAGCACATGGACTCTTCTACTACGAAGCCATGCTGTCGTAATAGCTGCAGTATGTGGTTTTGCATTGTCCTGCTGAAATACACGAGCCCTTCCCTGGAATAGATGTCATCTGGAGGGCAGCATATGTTGCTCCAAAACGTTTATACACCATTCAGCATTCATGGTGCTTTTTAAAAAATTCAAGTGTCCCACACCATATGCACGAATGCATCCCCATACCATCAGAGATGCTGGCTTTTGAACTGAACACCGAAAACAGGAGGGGTGGTCTTTCTCATCTTTTGCCTGGAGGACAGGATGCCCATGATTTCCAACAAGGATGTCAAATTTGGACTCGTCTGACCACAGGACACTTTGCTACAGTCCATTTTAAATGACCCTTGGCCCCCAGAAAACGGCGGCGCTTCTGGATCATACTTGACAACGGTTTCCTTTTTGCATGATAGAGTTTTAGGCAGCATCTGTGGATAGCGTGGCGGGCTGTGTTCACAGACAGTGGTTTCTTAAAGTATTCCTGGGCGCATTTAGTAATGTCAATGACAGAATCATGCTGGTGAGTGACGCAGTGGCGTCTGAGGGCCTGAAGATCACGGGCATCCAGTAAAGGTCTTCGGCCTTGCCCCTTGGGCACAGAGATTTTTCCAGTTTCTCTGAACCTTTTGATGATGAGACCTTCAAAGCCTTTGCAATTTGACGTTGAGGAACAGTTTTTAAAGTATTCCACAATTTTTTAAAGCAAGCCTTCATAGGTTGGAGAGCCCCTGGCCATCTTTACTACCGAGAGTGACAGCCTCTCTACGACATCCCTTTTATAGCCAATCATGTTACACAACTGATGCCAGTTAACTTAATTACTTGCAAAATGATCTGTCAGCTGATTCTCTTACATATTAATTGCTTTTTCAGCCCTTTTTTGTCTGTGTCCCTACTTTTTTCAGACCTGCAGCAACCAGAAAATTTGAAGAAGCTCATTTCGTGGACAAAAATGTAAAATGTATCAGTTTCAACATTTGAAATGCTATTCATGTTCCATTGTAAACAACATATTGGCTCATGTGATCTGAAAGTCACTGCTTTTTGATTTTACTCACAATTTACACTTCATCCCAACCATTTCGGAATTGGGGTTGTGCAACCTGTTGCAAACGTCACACCGCCATAGTCTAGTTTTGTACTGGTTAGCCAGCTCAGACCAGGGGCAATTCGGTGGGAAAGAAGTATGTTGCAATAAAATGGCGAAAGATTAGACGACCCAACTCCTGGGAAGAGGATAAAAAAGTCTCTTTGTGACAGTGTGAGATCAGTTGGTTTCTGTATCTTCTGAGCAAGTGAATGTGTACAGATGAATGGGGAGAGAGCTCCCCCCAGAGGCCAGACTAACTGTGGAGAAAACTCTCAGAAAGAAACACATGACCAAAGGCTACTTCTTAATCCTGCCCACAGAACCCTCCCCCCCACCCCACTTAATGATCACAGATAGAGACAAATTACCCACTTACGCACTTTGCTGATGTCACGACACGACAGACAAAAGGCATCTTGTGATGGCTGAAAGGCGAGCTCTCCACTGCGCTTATCACAGACTTTTCCCCCTCGTCTCCCCCCGAATGCGCCAGACCATCTGCTCATTGCGCAGGAAGGTTGCGTAAACGGATGGGGGGGGGCACGCGAGGTTACGGACATAAAGACCGAGGCAGTTCTTGTTCAGGGCTCCCCCGAGCTGCTTTCGCTAGCACGGTATCCCTACGTCATGACACAACACCACCATCGCTCCCTGCACGCCCCAATATAAACTCATTCCTCCCTTCTCTCCACTTCCCATTCACACACTCTTCCACTGAGCCTGAGGCAGTTCCAAACTCCAGCTTGTGGGAGGGGTTTGTGAAAGATCTGAGTCCAGCGGTCCAAAACTCAGACCTGCTCCGGGATTGGCTGGATTTCTGGGCAAAGTCCACTGAAGAAAAGTTTGAGTCAAACCATTTTACTCAGACAGAGGCTCAGCGTTCCCAAGGTTAATATGATACCCCATTACAGAGAACCACCCACAAACCAAACAACACCAGATTAACTCCTTTTCAGCTGACATATGTTTTCAAGCAGCAAAAGCAAGAAATCAAACCCAGATTCACTCAGGATTAACTGCTTTATATCGATGCATTTTAGGAATAGGGGGAACAGCATCTAGTTTTCAAAATTTGCTTTAATTTCCTGGACCAAGACAAAGATGAATTCAACAACACTATCAAAAAATTGTGCAAACTCCCACAAACTGAAGAAAGTCATACCTTTTTGAACAATCATTCTCAGTAAACTGACAATTTTGTCCTGAGAGCAAACCACCCTAACCAAGGAGGGAAATTAACTTTTTCAAACATCGCCCATCCACTGACCAATAAATGTGCAAATTCACCATCCCCTCACTAGAAAAGTCATTTTGTCTCTTAAATCTACAAACCACTTTAAAGTTTTATCAGCATTTGGCTGTGAAGCCAGTGTCCCTCCCTGTCAAACTAACAAATAATCAGTGTCCCAACACGCTTATTCTGGACTCTTAATCCTATCCAGCTGGGCAAATATGCAATCCAGAAAAACCACGTGTTAATGGGATTACAGTATCCCACTATAAAAATATAGCGCGCTGTCGTGAGCGGGACCCCTCAGCCTTGAGCTTGTCCTGCCGTGGCGGCCATATTGATTATCGCAGCGGGACAGAAATCGATAGGGAGCTTCCTCTAACCACCCCCAACATACCACCAAAAATGAGAGCCTTTGGCCAAGGCGTTTTTCAGCTATCGTCCGGAAACGAGAAGTTAACGGACACCATGACAATACCCGCTCACGACTTTAGTCGGCTGAGGGGTAAAAATGGGTCAGTTACCCTGAGAAAACAAATTACATATAAAACACAACATATTCCAGTTACAACATACTCCATACATATCAGCAAATGGGCAGAACTGCAATAAACTAGAAGTCACATCTTCTAGTCTTCAGCCTGCATCAGAGCCCAAAGTCAGAACACGTTTCAGAAAAGGAATGCTGATCGGGGAACAGTTATGCTTTCTGACTCAATCAACAAGGCTAGGTTTAAGAGCAGGAAAAGCTGATCCTAGATCAGAACTTCACAGAGAGATTTCACGAATAACGGCTCTGTGACCCTTTAGTGGATTGATCGGTCGAAATGATCAAATTCTATGTTACATAAAATATACATTCAAATATTTTTACTCAAATTTAAAGGGCAATCATAAATACAATCAATGCCAAGATGAGCTTGAATCAAAATCGCGTTTCCATGTTTCTGTTTTCCGCACCAGTTTTTTTTCAAAGTTCATAACTGTTGAACTAACCTGAGCAACATCTCAAATTTTCTGCCCCCTAGTGGACAAGAGCAAACGATAAATGGCCTACGTGTTCAGGATCTCCATTGTGCTCTCAGTTCACTGCAAGCCAATTCTGGCCTCACAAGCAACAAGTGGCTTTGATACCTGATGCTGCAAGAGTCCACAAGTTTTCCTTTTTTCTCTCTTTTACCATCTTTGACTACAATATTTGACAGGAAAGTTCACAAGAGCTTCATCGTCAGCAACTCCCCCACCTGCAAACTTTCCCACACATTTCTCCGTAATGCATTAGCAAACCACAATCGCTTTATTATTCAGCTTCAGCACCAGTCAAAAAGAAACGCCTACAAACTCTTTTTCTACCATCCAAACAAAAATCAACAGTCTCATAACATAATGTACACGAACAGCAGGGAGAGTCCCACGCCATAAAACGGTCTCTGAAGATAAACACGCCTCAAGATGCAGCTGTCGCTAACTTGTGTGCAGACGAAGCAGACTCATATCTGCCTTACCAACAGAACAAACATTACAGAAGAGTTAATTCACCGATGTAGAAATTAATATTTAAAACAGAAGTCTTCAAAAACATATGGTGAAACTTCTAGAACAATCCTACTGCAATAATAAGAAACAAAGTACTTGTACATGGAATAACAGACATGGTGGAAAACTAAAAAAAAAAATTAAAATTTGATCAGGAATGCAGATGAAAAATGTCATTTAAACTAGAAATCGTTTGACTTCAGTATTATATTCCCAAAATTATTTTGCATTCCCCAAATCTAAACAAGAAACAGATAAAGCACAATCACCATTATCCTATAGACATGGGGAATGGACTCTGTTAAAGGACACAACACACATTTCACTTGCAACTATGCAGTCCAGGCTTTTTTCCCTCCCAGTACCACAGTCTTAAAATATCAGGTCTGCCATCTCTGCGTTGATACAGTACTAGTATTAATATACTAAACTAACCTCACAGGGGTTTTGATTACAGATATTCTACTAAAAGGGCCAGTTTCACAGACATGGCTTTGACGTAGTTCTGGGTTTGAAGAGTTTTGTATGGAGATTTTCTATTGAAAATTGAATTTAGTCTAGGATTAAGATTAATCTGTGTTTCTGAAACAGCAGTGACGTTTAAAAAAGTCTTTATGGACTGCAAAGTGAAAAATTAAACGAGCAAGTTGGAATCATTAAACAATAACTACCCAAGTCATCGGTGTGAGATCGAGCAAATAAACATACAAACTGTCACTGTCAGGTGGAAATTGCGGGATTTAAAATATGAAGACAGATATTTTTTGAAGGAATTTTCAGGGTTGGGAGTTGGAGTATAACTGACATCTCCCACTCCAGCTCTGAACACTCCAGCCCATAGTAACCCATTATAATCTCAATAAGTGAGCACAGCACACCAACACCCCCGACCCGCGTGCACTGAAGGGATTATGGCATATTTTCTTATAAATTGGCACGGTGCCTCTGCATGAAGTATAGAATGCATGACTGAAATTTGAAAACCACCTGCTGAGAAGTTCGAGAAATCAGTCCGACAACATTTGCAGAGGTAAATTTTTGAAGTTCAAAATATGGATAATAAAAGTAGTTTTTGAAAAATTAATCACATTTTCATGAAACTTGGCACTGCACCGCTCTATGAAGTGCAGAATGCACGACTGCAATTTGATGAGTGGTTTTTGAGAAATCAGTCGGACAAACTGGTGCGGACGGACAGACGGAATTCTTTGGTAAATATTATATACCCCCGCCCCTTATGGGTCAGGGGGTATAAAAACTATTCATCTCATCAATGTGTAAACAACCTAAAAAAGCTCCCCGTGCGAAAGGCTCGTACCCTGGGCGAGGGTAGATGCTTTGCACCATCCCTTACCGTAGAGCCTGCAGGCGTGCGTCTGCAAGCTGTGCAGCAGGTCTTTGTTCTTCCAGGCAGCAGCAGCCTGTATGGTCTGCAGCAGCTGCGCAGACAGGTGGGGGTTCCGGGAGCCCAGCTGCACCAGCTGCAGGGGCAGGGCTGCCAGCCAACGGGAGAGAACCTTACTCCTGCAGGAGGGAGAGGGAGGAGAACTGTCAGCGAGCTTCAACCCTCTGGGCAGAGCTTCAGAGGAGGAGGGGCGTGAGGTGTGTGTGATGAGAGGTGAGCACAGGTACAGGAGAGGGCATTTAGGGCCATTTCAGAGGGGGGTTCGGGCGTGATAGAGGGGATTTAGAAGAGCCTGAGTAGGACTGGACGATATGGATGAAATCAAGATTCATTATAGTTTTGTCCAAATACCGTGATATCATTATTGTGGCAATATCATAGGGAAATACATTAGTGTTTCATAAAAAAAATTCACACAATGATATTTTTTTGCCCATCCCCAACATGGAGGTGACATAAAAGGGGCATACAGGTTTTTCAGAGGGGGATCAGGGCGTGACAGACGGGATTAGCTGCGATTGGGAAATGTAGGCGTGGCTATACAAGCATGTAATGAACGGGGCCATGGGCCAGACAGTGTGGGCGTATGAGCATCTAAGAAAAAGGGAATGCAGGGGTGACAGTTTGAGAATGAGCATATAGTGGGTATATGAACATTTAACCCTTTCAGCACCATGGGTAACTATGGTTGCCCAATGATTCAAGATATCAAAGTCAGATGCTGTTGAAAACCTATCATGTGGCAACTTGTTTAAAAGAGCTCCCCTACAGGAGCACTTTTCAACAAGTTGCCACATGATAGATTTTCAACAGCTCAGGATAACTACATTAATTCCTTAAAAATGTATTCGGTGCTCAAAGGGTTAACAAAGCAGAGATATGGGTGAGACCGTGTTGGCGTATGTGCATGTAACAAAAGGGGAATACAGGTGTGACAGTATGAGTATATGAGCATATAGTGGGTATATGAGCATTTAACAAAGCAGAGATATGGGTGAGACCATAGACTGTATAAAAAGATCGACGCAGCACTCGGGTCTGAAAACTGAGGCCAATGTGGAAATCTCCAAACTTTGCATTCTAGTTAATGGCCAGTAGATGGCGACGTTGGTGGCTGCAGAAAGAAGTTCAATCCTATAAAAGTCTGAGAAAATGACTACTTTATCACCAGATTTATATTTAAGTAATGATTTTCCACATTACTTTATTGTATCTAGCGCAAGTTTCAAGTCTCTTTCGATACATCATGATGTTCATTTTTGTAAATTATGGTCCCAAATAGATTAGAACAAAGGATAAAGGCAGAATATGCTTGAATTACCAAGGCAGTCATTTTGACTGCTTTCAAAATTTGCACCGTCAGAACTTTGGTTAAATAAAACCTATGTACCAATAGGACCCTGACTTTTCCTAAATGTGTCTGTACTTTATTCTAACATGCCCTTTCTCCTGCTCCATCTTTTGTTTTGTTTTTTGTGCTCTGTGAAGCTGCTGAGAGGCTGCCCTCCGGCAGCCTGCTCTGTGAGGCTAAAATCTGTGTAAAAAGAACTAAGCAAAGGACACTTGTGTCAAATGTCATAAGGTACTGTGTGGGAGCTGCACATGGAGGATGCAGGTCACCTGCGTTGACGGTGAATGATTTCGAGCCATAACCAAAACAACTTTTCATCGTAACAGCAGAGTGTCTTCAGCTGGTTGGCAGCCATCACAGCATTTGGGAATGTTAATTTCCACAGTGGCCTGTGACTATGTTCATGTCTGAGGACAGGACACTCATCATACGAATTCAGTGAAGTTCTGCTGATGGGTAATCAAGTTTCAGTTTTGTGGTGAAACATAACAATTTGGTGCATTGTCATGGCAACACTGTTCGACAAAAATTCGACTCTTCATTGTTAAGGTCTTATGATGACAGCAACCTGTTTTGAAGGCAGGATAAATCTGTTTTCATTTCACAAAGAAAATGGACTCACTGAGTTTGCAAGTGTAATTTCAGAGAAGTTATGTTGGTGTCGATTAAATAAATAATATTCTCATTCATTATAATTTTCAAGCTGTGTCCTGATGCGTTTTATACCTTTTCCATCAATTTATTCTTTGATCTTTTTTTTGATTATCCAAATTATATGCAAATATTGTCTGAGCAGTGAAAATGACTGCTATGGTCATTCTAGTAGTTGCAGAATTCTGATAGAGTGAGTGTTAAGGGCGTGGCTATCCTCTGGTCCTTGTCTCATACGGTAAGGTCCACCCGTAGGTCCACCCTTCGCTCGTCCCTGGATATTCAGCTCACACTCTTGTCCAATAGGAAACAAATTCGGTTTCAAAAAGACAAAATGACGCAATTCAAATATCCAAAATCATAAATTCCTCAACGGTATGCTGAAACCAATGCGTGGCGTCACAGTTGCTTCATCCATCTTTTTAAACAGTCTATGGGTGAGACAGTGTGGGTGTATGTGCATGTAACAAAAGGGGGGATATGTGTGTGACAGTACCTGGCTATGTGAGGCTGGGCTTGGTGCTCCTGCAGGTATAGTCGGCTGAAGAAGCGCAGCAGCAGCGTTCGGACGGGTAGGGTCAGGTTCCTCTGCTGGTATTGCACATGTACCGCCTGCAACAGCTCCTCTGTCACTGCTGACAAGGTTACAGGGGAAACGCACGCATTCTCATACAGGGAAACAGGTTGGACGCCTGCATAGAACTGAACGACAGGTTTCAACACTGCACACATGGGGAGCCACTCCCGTGGGTGAGAAACTAACTTTATGGGTTCATGGGTAACAAATAATGGCTCCCCATTTTCACTCATATCAGGGGATCCTAAAAGAGTTGACTGACATTATTGCTTGTGGCGAATGTCCAGAAACTCATGGACACAAATACACAGCCAAAAATTAAAATACATTCCACCAAGACAACTCAATATCCAACAAGACGACAGTGTCTTCACTCTTCCCCACCGCGATCAAGGGCCATAACTCATAACACATAAAAAAGTGCGCGTTGACATCCATTTTAGACCTCAACATAGATCATCATGGCTTATTAAACGTACGAAATGGGATGCAACATCTATGGCTGAGAAACTATCTTACTTCAGGGTTTTAAGATTACAAAAAATGGCTCAGATTTCCACCCATATTAGAGGATCTTCGAAGAATTTACAAGCATTTTTAAACGCCCAAAAACTCATGTATACTAAATATTCAAACATATTTTTTAAAGGCAACCTAATTTCCAAAGGGAAAATGGACATAAGCCAGATGTCATTTTTAAATAATGAGTGGAAACAGTAGAAGTTAAGATATTTCATGCTTTAACTTATCAACTTCATTCTGCTTTGGGAAATACACTCATTCGACATTTGATGCCAGCATCACCTTACAAAAGTTGACCAGCGCTCACCTCTGCTCCTGTGTGTGAGCACCAGATTCCACACGACCTCCAGCAGGGCAGCCAGATGCCTGGAGCTCAGCTTGACCCCACTGGACAGGGTCTCCCGGACAAAGGTTCTGATTGGACCCAGCCACTCTGCGTCCTCCCCGCCCTGCGGCCTGGAGCTCAGGGACACCATGACCTGGCACAGTGTGACGTTCAGCGCCAGCGGTTCCACCGTGGCCCCGCCGGCCCCTGTCGCCTGCTGCTGCTGCTTGGTCCTGCGGATCGCCCGGTTAGCATAGTGAGTCATTTTTTGTGCATCAGAGGATAACCTCATATTCAAGCTCACCACATATCCAGGTCCCTCAGTTCAGTGAACAGAGATTAAACTACAATTATAAATATAGAAATTTATGAAGCAGTGAAACAGAGGATACCACACAGAAATGTCTTTGTTCTGCTTTTCCCAGAATAGTAAAACCAATATCACATTTTAAACTCCGCCAATCAACTTGAAGTTCCCACAGTTAGGAGGGAGTAAGACTGGCACTTTTCATAGCTTTATGAATCCAGAACGAAAATCCATCGTTACTCACTAGCATTACTATTCCAATACTGTCCACGTTTTTTCCACATTTGCGGTACTTACCGCACTTTCTCCATGTAACCGTTTCTTGTTTGTCTACATTTCCCTTATTTAAATTATCCGTTTTACTGTGCTCAATCCTTTTGCTCCGATATGTACAACACTTTACTATACTTCATCAGTTTTTAAAAGGAGCCATCTCAATAAACTACAGTTAAAAATGTAAAAACAACCACCGGAGTCCACGCACGGAATCTGTCGAACAAATCCCTCCTTAGCAGCCATTTGGCCAGCCATTCAGCCCCCCTCATCCCAGCCACGAGCCCCTCAACTCCTCATTCACCTCTTCAGCTCCCCCTTCTTTTTGTGCTTGGCGATCTCCAGCAGACCGTAGGGGAAGTTCTTCATGAAGTGATGCTTGAAGTCATTCAAGTATGAGCTACGGAACCAAACATCCTAAAAGCCAGAGCAGAGCAGGACAGACATTCATTCATGAGTTAATTTCTCTTGAAAACAAACCGGACATTATACAACCCCTATTCCAAAATAGCTGGGACAAAGTGTAAATTGTGAATAAAATCAAAATGCAACAACTTTCAGATCACATGAGCCAATGTTATTTACAATAGAACATAGTTTCAACATTTGAAATGTCATGAGACATTTTACATTTGTCCTCAAAATGAGCTTATTTCAAATTTTCTGGCTGCAAAAGGTCTCACAAAAGTTGGGACACATGCATGAAAGGGCTGAAAAAGCTATTAATAAGAGAATTAGCTGAAAGAACATTTATCAAGTAATTAAGTTAACTGGCAGCAGGTGTGTAACATGATGGGCTATAAAAGGGATGTCTTAGAGAGGCCGAGTCTCTCAGAAGTAAAGATGGCCAGAGGCTCTCCAACCTGTGACAGTTTGCGTAAAAAAAAAAAAATTGTGGAATACTTCAAAAACAATGTTCCTCAACGTCAAAATGCAAAAGCTTTGAAGATCAGAGAAACTGGAAAAATTTCTGTGCATAAGGGACAAGGCTGAAGACCTTTACTGGATGCCCATGATCTTCAGGCCCTCAGACGTCACTGCATCACTCACCAGCATGATTCTGTCATTGACATGACCAAATGGGCCCAGGAATACTTCAAGAAACCACTGCCTGTAAACACAGTCCGCCGTGCCATCCACAGATGCCACCTAAAACTATCATGCAAAAAGGAAGCCATTGTTGAGCATGATCCAGAAGTGCTGCAGAGTTCTGTGGGCCAAGGCTCATTTAAAATGGACTGTGGCAAAGTGTCCTGTGGTCAGACGAGTCCAAATTTGACATTGTTGGAAATCATGGGCATTGTGTCCTCCGGGCTAAAGAGGAGCAAGACCACCCCTCCTGTTATCAGCGTTCAGTTCAAAAGCCAGCATCTCTGATGGTATGGGGATGCATTAGTGCGTATGGTGTGGGACAAGTTCATGTTTAAAAAAGCACCATGAATGATGAAAGGTATATAAAGATTTTAGAGCACCATATGCTCCCATCCAGATGACATCTATTCCAGGGAAGGCCTTGCGTATTTCATGCAAAACCACATACTACAGCTATTACAACAGCATGACTTCGTAGTAGAAGAGTCCTTGTGCTGAACTGGCCTGCCTGCAGTCCTGATCTTTCACCAATTGAGAACATTTGGCGCATAATTAAAGTCCAACAAAGGAGACCCAAAACTCTCCAGCAGCTGGAACCCTGTATTAAACAAGAGTGGGAGTAAATTTCAATGGCTAAACTCAAGAAACTTGTCTCCTAAATGCCCAGACGCCTCCACACTGTGTTAAAAAGAGGGGATGCTACACCATGGTAAACAGGCCCGTCCCAGCTTTTTTGAGACGTGCAGCAGCCATCAAATTTGAAATGAGCTCATTTTGAGGATAAAATTGTATAATTTCTCTGTTTCAACAATTGCTATGTTATCTCTGTTCTATTGTGAATAAAATACTGGCTGGTGTGATTTGAAAGTCATTGCGTTTTGATTTCATTGACAATTTACACTTTGCCAACTATTTTGGAATTGAGGTTGTACCAAAACAAGAGGCTCATGGGCCTTAATGGTCACCCGAGTTGTATAAAAACTGATGTTATTGATGTGAAAGAACTAAATATACCCAAAAATATCATTTTCCTATATAAAGTATAATAAACTTCACCCCCTCCCCAGGGGCAAACATGGAGCCTGGGGGCCATGAAATGAGCAATATTGATAAAGCCCCTGAAGACCCTTCCATCAATGAAGAATATTCTTTTCCAGCATATCTGGGTCTGGATAAGATTTTAAAAATTTCTGCCAATTTAACCACTTTTAGCCCCACCCCTCAGAGCACCATATATATTATATATAACATATATTATAGCAGTTATATGGGCACCATATAATTCACAATTTTGGTGCATGTTTGACCAAGGAAAGTTCCAGCAAAATTTTATTGAAATCGGATCAGCGGTTTCTGAGAAGACGTCAAAAATGCTAATTGTTGACGGACTCACGAGGCACAACGGATGACAATGGACAAAAGGCAATTAGAATAGGTCACTTAGAGACTTCATCCCAAGAGACCTAAAAACTTAAGTTAAGTGGCTCTGGGAATGTTAAATTAGCTGAAAATACTCATCTAAACATTTTGGTTTTATAATGTAAACATACTTTCTTATGGTAACCCTAAACTTTTGACAGCTTGTATAATATTATTCAAACAAACAATTCTTCGAAAAACATGACATGGAATGATATGGACTTGACTAAGGAATGCATTTTTAGCAGGTGTTTCATACAAATCTATTTTCATCATAGGTGTTTTACTTAGCTAAATGTTACTATTTTTTAGGTTAAATAAATGACATCAGTGACATACTCCTATTGATTGATAGCAAATGGTAGAGGACTAATTTCTGATAAACATAACATTTTTAATGTACATTTAAAGGGATAACGTTACGCATTTTTCCCCATTTCTTTGCGCGTTATTCAACTTATGGCGCATGACAAACATCTGCAAAGTTACCAAGCCCCAAGTCCACAATAAAGAGAGTTATTCTTCCCGATAAAAAAAATACAGCTGCTAAGCCACCCAAAATGGCTTATAGTCCAGAATTTTCTTCCACGACTTGGCTATGCCGCAGTGCAACATATTTGCATAATACTCGCCGAGTGGTTAGTTTGGCATGCCCCAAATCAAAGCTCGGCAAAGCTTAGGCTAGGAAGAGTTTGGTTATTGTGCATCGCCATGTAGATATGTAATGTGAACAATTGCCACTAGATGGCATTATTGACTTTTTTGTTAAGTCCAGTCTGGAGCTAGGTTTGTAGGGCCCTATGAAATCCATTTAATTTTTTTCCAAATTTCATTTTATTTTTTCCCTAATTACGTTTTTTTCCGTTTCAATTTTTTGGAATTCCATTTTTTACCAATTACACCAATTTTACTATCAGAATGAGTGTGCCATTTATGTTAATGAATAAAATGTTCACTGATTAAATAGAAATAACCTTAAATTAGTTGATGCAACCCTCCATTTTCCTCAGTACTTAAAGTCAGAACAAGTACTGCATAATGACACAATATAACATTGCACTGTGATGAAAATTTTTTTTAACCTAAAATAATACTACAAAATAAAATTGTCTCTTTAAAGGAGGTGTAAGCTACAGTCAAAAAGGCAGACAACGACCATACTGACATGTATTATTCTGACTGCCCCCTTTTTTTCCTTTTTGATTTTCACCTTTATTTGACAGTTACAGTGCAGAGAAAGAGAGGACGGTTGGGGAGAAGAATGGGGATGACATGCTGCAAATGTCCCGAGCCGGAATAAAACCCAGGTCGTCGCGAGAAGGACACGGCCTTTATGGTGCGCGCGCTTAGACCAATGTGCCACCGGCACATATAATCATTTATAATCTTATTGTACATATGTTGTGTATATAAATGAATGTATGAGCAGCAGCAGTAATGACACTCAGTTTCCCCCATGAATCAACAGTTGTCTGATTCCGATGCACCAGCTATATTTAAGAAACTTTTGTTCATTAATCCCAATACTGTGTTTTCCATCCTAGGACAAAATGTTCAACAGTAATGATTACACATGAACTAACTGACACAAGGATGCATCAGCTATTATTTCACCACTGGGGGATGACATTAGGTCATAATTTGCATGCACTCAAATCACTAAGTAGACTGAGAAAAGAAATGTTGTAGGCTATTAAACGGTTATATAAGCTGTTAGCTAACATAAGATGACAAATGGTGATGTTTAGGACCCTGCAATCAGTGGTCTCGTCTACGACAACGAAAAACTTCTTCCTACAGATCTTCTGTAGCACCGAAGAGATGTGTTGCTTGAACACTCGGGGCAGGTGAATCTGACAAAGGCTGCTCACATTTTCGCGTGCATTCGCATCTTTACATTGACTTTGTGTATGATCTGGACGCGCGAATATTTTGTTTAGTGTTCGGTGGAAACGCGGCTTTATCAACAGCATTTCAGTCAAATTATGCCGATTTCCGCGAAATTCCGCGTTTATCAATAGATTCCGTTTTTATTGACCAATTCCGCGATTCCGTCCGCGAAATCATAAGGCCCTAGGTTTGGGCCTATGTCCTGGGCATGTCTGAGAGGGGAAAGTCCCAGAGAATTTAAAAAAAAAAAAAGTCTAAAAGGTGGGAGGGGGCTGCAAAAGAGTATATAAGGAGAAAAATTGAGAGAGTAAAGTAGTAGGAGAAATTGCAAGGAGAAGGATACATTTGACCAGACCTGTCACTGTCTTATATGTCGTAGCAAATTGGGGCTAACAGATACATGCAATATTCTTCAGTGCAAAGGCAAAATCCCATAGTATATAAGACATAGTATATAAGTCAGTGGTTAAAATTAATTTATCACTATTCGTCAGCGGTACAATCCCCAACCTTTCACTGCGTTTACTTCAGAGCTGCCAACTGAACTGTGGTTGGTTAATCACAACACGGTGCGCGACAAGGAACGAGGCCTTTCAGATACAGAAGCCAAAGCAGGGCATTTCAGACTGAGTGAGTCTGAAGTGCTGCACACACAACCTGTACAGCTGTGCTTTTTAACTATAAAACCATGAAAACTACAACAGTTGACACAATGAGTGCCTGGTCATATAGAATTCGACTGATTTACTGTGGAATAATTAAAATTTCAGGGCAGAGCTCGAAATTGCATCAGTTTTGGTCCCCAGTGACGTGCAGTTAGAGGTTAGTCTGGTGAGGCAAAATCCTTCCCTTTGCTTGATTAGCAATCAGACGATTAACTAGTTTAATGAGACTATTCGGTAGAATGACAACCCAGTTAAAGTTTCCTCAGAGTTACTACTAAGTGCATCGAACGTGAAATGCTCACGAGACTGCAGATTTACGCGTACTTGCTTACAGGAAGCCAGAGACATGCAGTGAGGTGAGACAGTGAGACAAACTTTTATCACAGGATTGTGAGACCCTGTTCCCACGTACTATTCCTGATTGACAATCAAGAGAATTAAGACGAAGCCTATAGGAAGCCTGATACTGATAGAGGAGTTAAAGACAAAAAGATTCATTCGTGTATACATTTCAATTCGAGACTGCAAGGATGGAAATCTGAATAATCAATTAGGTAAAATTCTCGGCTCGTGGTAATTCCGTATATCGTTTAAAAATTTTGTTAATCTGATTATGAAAGAAGACTGAAAAACTGAGCTAGTTAATCATCTGATTGCTAATCAAGCAAAGGAGAGGTTTCTGCCTCACCAAACTAACCACCGACCGTACGTCACTGGGTGGCACAGCGTTAATTATGCAACCAAAACGGTCTCAATTTCAAGCGTTGCAGGGCCTGTTTTACAAGGTTTTCTCACAACAAAATAGAGCGCATTTACTAACAGAATATTAACAAAGGAACATTAAAACTTACATGGTTTCAACCAGTAAAGGCACCCCAATAATGAAATCACCCAAATACACAGCTGTTACTGCACTGCCTGTACGTGCCGTCGTCATCAGCCTCAACATCTCCTCAACACATGTAAATCCCTTTCTTAAACGGTTCACCCGTTTCTTGCATAAACATCCAGCTACTCTGTTTCCGACGCACTAACCAAGTCGTCCTTCTGGTGGCGCTCCGGAGTAAGACGTCGCAGCAGCTGCAGGATGGTCAGCACCTGGTACATGAGGGTCATGGACTCAGCGGCGAGCAGGTGGGCGCTGTCCGTTTTGCCCTGTTCACTTGTTGAGGCCTCCACCCACACCTCCAGCAGGAGCGGCACCAACGTAGCAGCAAATCCCCTCACAGTCTCCACCGATATCAACCCTTCTGCAACTCCAGTCCCAGGCTCCGTTTCAGGCCTACAAATAAAAAAATTTAAAAAAATCTTCTGGTCAGAAGCAATTACAATCAACAATATATTTCCACTCATTTTAATAAACAGAATTAAAACGCTTCACGATGGAAAAAACTATCTAAATCTTTCTGAAAAATAAGTGTAGCAGCAGTAAATTCAAGACATTTCCTCTAAACGTTAACCGCGCACAGCTGGGGTATTGCGATATTTCAAAAGGCCGCGGTTAAACCAGGTCTGAAGATTAGCAGCAGTACCGGAGCCGAAATGTGGACGGCACAGCTGGTTGAGCTCCAGAGTTCTCAAACACCTGGAGACCAGTCTTCTGATGCGAGTGGTCCTCCCAGGTGACCTCCAGGGGAGTGACAGCACCTCGCACTTTATCCTCCCGGTCCAGGAAGTCCCCAAGGGACCCCCTCTCCTCCGCTGACCTCTCATCCACCACTGCCTGGAGGAAGCCCCCCAGCCTGAGGGCAAAGACATAATAAAATGGCAGCAAAATTACAAGACATGGTAAATGTCAATGAATATGGCAATATCGTTAAATGAGAGTGCACACTCTCAAAAGGATGTAATCCATCTCAGAGATGCACAGCCCTCAGTTAAATAAGCGCATTATGGATGACCAAAAATTGGAGGGAAAAAAAAGGTCATAATTGGTCTCAAAACCAATACTGGCATGCAAAAGGGGACCTGTCCCATTAAGCGACAGTGTACTATACAGTTCAAGATGCAATAAAAGCAACGCTAAATGCTGGCATTATATTTGAAAATACATCTGATAAAAAACTGAAGTTTTTAAGTACAGAGGGAAAAAAACAATTTTCCACACATCTCTCAAAAACCTCAGCATCAAACCTAAATGTTACAGAAAGTTACAACACTAAGGAGTAGGTCCAGCAGCTTTCACAGCAAATTAATCGCATCCCGATCATGAAGCACCAGAGAGATTTTGACAAGTTTAAGTGTTTGATACCAACCATTATCCAAGTTAGCGTTAGAAGTATTGCATTAACTACCTTACAACAGTTCACAACAATCATCTTTAAGTACAATAAAGCATTCATGTATTGTGTACCTTGTAAGCACAGTTAGCCTCCAGTGCTGGGCTGTGTTACTACGACCTGGGACGACAGATAGGGTCCAGCTCCCCGCTTTCCGTTGTTTCTCACCTCCCTTGGCCGCTGGCGACAGTCGGCGCTGAGAGATGAGCTCCAGGAAGTTGCTGAGGAGCACTGTGCACCGGGCAGAGAGAAGGCCGGGATAGTGTTCTAGCAGGACATCCAACACCCGCAGGGCGTCCTCCTGGATTCCCTCCACGATGTGAGTCATGGCGCAGGTGAGGTGGGCGCTGAGGAGGGGGAAGAAGGGGGCTACGCGCTCTGCAGGCACGCACTGAGCCACGAAGCGGAGGAGGCGCACGGCGGCCGCTCGGACGGTGGCGTCTTTGTCCGTGAAGACCGCGGCTACCTCACTCAGGACGCTCGACAAGTGCTGGTCAAGGAGGTGGGGGTGCTGGGACAACAGCTCCCGCAGTCCCAGGAGCGCCCCTTGCTTCACTCCACCACTGTAGTGGTGCAGCTGAGACAAGAGGTCCTAAAAGACACATCAGGAAAAAAAAAATGAAAGCACACTCAAATGCCTCTAAAAAATCTAAGGACAGGTGATACAATTTAAGACACTAGAACACCACCAGCTTTTATTACCGAACAAAAAGCCAAGTTTGTTCAATTGCGGACTACTCTTGGCAACGCAAATCCAAAATCTTCATTCCATACTGTCAGGTGAGGGTTAATTTTACCGCCTGCTACGGGGAAAAACTTTGCGGATACCTGTTCACAAGTAAAGCTTAAGGACAGCTTCCATAATCCGACATATGCTGAGAAGGCTCTGGTCCATAAAAAAATTGATAGGTACCTTTATGCTGAGGTGGCGATGAGTCGTGGGACCCGCGGCATCAGTCTTCAGCTGTTCCGGGAGTCGGATGCCTTTACTCCTGAAGTTGACGTCGGTGGCATTATCAGCCCTGGGCTTCTTTTTACCAACCTTGAGTTTGACTTTCTGAAAATCCTCCTGTCCTTTCCTCTTCTTAGTCATGATTTGAAAAATCTATGCAAAGCAACAACATAAATAAGGCACGGATAAAGGTTAGCATTATTCGTGAAACTATTAATTAACAAGATCAGAATAGACATAGCTGTCGTAATGGGACGAATTCCTAGAAGTCAAATATATGCGATATATACGATTGAAAACCAAGGCATTTGTTAGTCAGCGCCCGTTCATTTCCATTGCGGTCAAAAATCAATTGAGCAACACGATTCATAGGCAATCCTGCGACTCTCATCAACTAGGCTACTGAAGTCAATCGTATCTGCATAACGGTTACAGACTAGCTGTAATTTAGGGTAACCCATTGGCTTTTCCATAATGTTCAGATGATCTTGAGATGTTAGCCAGGTTGCTAGCAAGCTGCCAAGAACAGACAGGCATAAAACCAGGCATTATTGGTCCTCTATTAAACGCAAAGCACATCCGCTAGCATTAGCAAGCCAAGCCAACATAACGAACCTCGGTTATGCACAACAAAACAAATCCGTAGGATGCATCATTAAAAAATTCCTAATTTTCCGAGCCCGTGAGCATATACTCACGTTAGTTAACCAACCACATTAAGTTCGCAGCTTTCCATCAACCAAACTACCGATACGTATACTTCCACCATGGACTGTAGGCTGCAGGAGACTGTTTCAAGAGCTCTGCCGACTTCTGTGGTGCTATGAGTCGTCTGAACGAATATCGCCACCTGCCGAGTGGGAGTGAGGATCTTCTACTTCTTGACGTTAGGCAGAATAAACACCAACATGCATTACCGCCACCTACTGTGCTGGAGTGTGGACCAGAGTTAACTATCTACCCCGAAACAAAAAATAAATAAATAAATAAATAAACAAACAAACAGATTCATCTCGACTAAATCCTTCTAATTAACCCAGTATCATTTAATAACTTGAAAAGACCTCCTACACCAACTGTTAATACATTCTTAAGTGTCAGCTCCGCCTGTGCAGTCCTGACTTTTCTCTTTAATACTTCACGTTTATGAGAATATTTTGGGCACCACAAAATAACATGCTCCACTGATTCTACTTCCTGACAATGCTCGCATAGCCCTAACAGATGTTTCCCTATCAGGTGCAGTGTCTTGTTTATTCCAGCATGTCCTACCCACAGTCTGGTTAAAATCCCCTCCTCTTTAGTGGTTCTATTGGCTGGTCTTACTTTGTCAACTACTGACTGGACTTCATGCAGGTGTTTTCCTGTAATAGCTGTATCCCAGTCGTGCTGCCATTCTTTCATGATCTTTTTCTTAATCAAACCTTTTGTTTCTGACTTGCTCAATGCGATTTCCATGGTCTCATTCATTTTTAGTGTATTGCTCTTTAGCTAATGTATCTACTAATTCATTACCCACAACTCCTCTTTGAGCCGGAACCCACATAAATGTCACCCCAATGATCAGGGAGTGCGGATGAAAATGGCACCAAATTAAATACACCATCATAGTGGGGCAGACTGCTGAAACAATCTTTCACTTGGTGATACAAGCACCAAATTTGGCACACAAGTGCTTCAGAACCTATTCTCTCAGAAAAGTAAGTAATCTACTAGAAAAAAACAAAATGGCCACCATTCAAAGTGGTTTTAAACAGTGTTTGAACTATATTTTGACTGAATAATTCTATTTTGATGGTCTATACATCGATATATATTTTTGGGTATGAGAAATTAAATTCTGCAATTAGAAAATTAAAATTATTGATGATATTATGACGATACGATGGGATTTAAACAAAGGAACACTTTCTTGGTGATGTTTCCAATGTGATGTCTAGGTACGTGACCACCCAATATAGAGACATGTGGTAGGACAGTAAACTGTGCATATTGCATTTTAACAGCGCTAGATGATGTAGTACGACTTATCTGGGGTTGACCAGTGCATTAGAAATATGATTATCCTATATATCAGCAAAGTGTAATATTAACTTCGATTCTGTGTTTTACAATGTGAAAAAAACTGATTGACTTGTGTGTTGGTGTAGTCAGGAAATGACTTGCTGTTGATGTACAGCTTCAATTAGCTCTTCTTTTAGTCCTCACATTTGCAGGCACAAAGCTATGTACACTCCAGGCTGAAGTGATAACATTTATCATAGGCCTAGGCATTCAGTCTTGCAGCCGCATTTTGTCAACTGCTCACAAGTCTGAGCAATGGGTGGAAGGGTTGTCCACAGAACTTGCCAGACCTTACAATCTTTTTGCCAGCCCCAGTTGGCAGGGCTTTCAGTTTACATTTTGCACACTGTTGCCTGGCCCCATATGCAGGCAGCTTGGAAGGCAGACCGTTTCACATGCTGAACGAGGGATGCGCTTGTCGTGGAATGGCATCATAAGACATTTGCTTCTGAGCAAACAAGTCCAGTCTTGCCTCATCAACCTTGCCTGCAGTGCTGTGCTTGCCATACATGGTGACAAACTTCTCAAGGATATTGAGGTCTGCATCTTCTATGATAGGTGGGTATTGACTGAGCTTTTTGAAGTCAGGGCTCACTTCAGGGCAAACCTCCCATGCTTGCCATGCAGTTTTCTAGCCCTTACCTCGAAAAGCTGACACAACATCACAGCCAGTGAAGGCGTGAAAGAACAGCGTACCACTGGATTTCTCTGGGCCAAGATTAACTACCATATCATCAATTGGCAACCACCTAATGGACTGACCCTGGCCAAATTCTACCCTACACCAAGCCCGATCATTCATCCAGTGCCATTTGAGTTCCGTGTGATCTGTACATCATCCAGGTAACTGAAGCCCAGTTACCCTTGGCTCGGCTCACCTGCGCTGGCACATCCCGTCAACTCAGGTATGGCTATCTACCTACAAAACTACAACTAAACTTCTAGCTGAGATATATACAGGGGCTTATTAGGTAGCATTTGGGACACTAAAGTATACTACAAACTACAGTGAGTACAACACTACAAGTTTGTAAACTACTATTACAGCTAGTAGACTACAAGCCCACACTGAACCCTATGCTGAGTGTCACAGCAGTGATGTCACCAATGCGCCCTGGTTGTGCTTCGACATCATTCTTATAAAATAATACAAATCAATACAGCTTGAACACAGCATTTCAATGAATGATCAGGGATATTGCCCTTCAACTTAATGCAATCTCTGATCAGGCAGCTACTGAAAATACTAATTTTGAGTCACGTAATATCCGCCATCTTGAAAACTGGCAGTCATATTGGAATTCAATTGACACCATTGAGTTCATCCAGTCAGAATACATTCATTTTGATGTTTGGATCATTAACACATTTCTGTTCATTCAAGTTCGACTTCGAAAACCATTGGCTGCATCCAAATACCCGCACTTCACCGCACTTGCAGATTCGCAGACTTTGTGGGCGCGCTCACGGGAAGTGCTGAGGGCTGTCCAAATCCACAATTAAGCTAGTCCACAAGGGGCCTCAAGCAGACTTCCTGCAGACTTCCAGAGAGTCCGCTTGGGGTGCAGACTTCACTAGTGCAATTACTCACAATTCATTGCAATACGGACGTGACGTTAATTTTTCCAAATTGCTGACAGAAAAAAAAAGCACATTCACACGCACAAAACCAAATAAATTTATTATACATTTATATTAAAACGTTATTTGAATAACTTCAGCCAGAAATATAGGCTATAGAGGTAAGAAATGTGCATTTGCACGGAAACGAGTGAACCAGACTCGAAGCCTGTCCATAAGCTCTTTTTAAAATGCTGCAGACTCTCGCTCTTGCAGACCTAACGTGATGGTGAAGACGTCACATTCTGTACGCCTGAAGTCTGTGAGGACTCAGTCTGCAAGTCCAGAGGGTGGAGATTTGGATTCAGCCATTTTTTTGAATTTGACAAGGCGGCCATCTTGGATTTTCAGCTGGAGAACATACTTTTCTAATTAAGTACATCCTGGACATTATTTATGCCAAATTTGGTGTTTGTTAATATTCAATAAGAATCTTTCACTTGGTGATACAATCTGCCCCACTATCGGTCTTTGTTTCCCGAATTCGCCTGTGCAGTTGTTATGATTCTGCAATGTCTGCCTTGACCACGTTCATGCCTAGTAATTCTGACTGCCTTTTGTTTTTTTTTGATATTTGCCATGCCTGACTATTCTTTGTATTATGTATTGTGATTTGGTTACTTTGATTTGTCATGTTTAGTCTTAGTTTACTTTTCCATGTTTTACATTTTGCCATATCACATTCCGGTTCATGTTTTCCATTTTGCTTTGCACTTTGTCTCCCCCGTCTGGTCTCATGTCTTGTCACTGCACACAGCCCCAGTCTTGTGTTTCACTCTTCGGGTGATTTATTGGATTCTGGTTTTCAAACTTCCTTCTGATCTCGTTTGCTGGCTTCACTCTTCTTTTCCATCTACTAACAATACTAACAGTTTATTATTTTCTCCTGAGATTACTAACAACAACTAACCTTGTATATAATACTAACTTACTAACGAGCACCAAGGATTTGTATAGTGTATAGTTGCACTTACTAATTGATTAACAAGCTCTCAGCACTCGCCCTGTTCTAGTCTCCGCCTCTTTGCTCTCCCTGATTACCTTTGCTGCATTTTCTGTAAAAGCTCGCACCTGATCGCGCTGTTCTGTTTCTTATTATCTATGCACGAACTCCGTGACTGGAGCCGTATGTTTGTTTATAGGAATGTCTCGTGTTCCTTGTCCATGTTTTTGGCTTTGGCTAATTCCATGTGATTAGGTTCTCCCTCATGTGCCTTCCCTTGTAATCAGTCTAACTTCCTGCACCTGTTCTCCCTGGTCATGTGTTCACCCCAGAAGTGTATATTAGGTGTCTTCTCACAGCCAGTCTGTCAGATCGTTTTCCTAGTCTTCTTGTGCCACGCTTCTTTTTGCCTTGATTACTCAGTGTTTATCTTTCTGACTGGATTGCCCGACTGATTTGCCCTTTTTGGATTATTGTTGCATGAGTTTTTTGACCCATTTCTGCCTGACTTCGATTTTGTGGATTGCTGCCCTGTTTACGATTCGAATTGCCCTTTGGTTGATGAGTTTGCTTCTCCTACAAACCTCTGCCTGTGTACCGAATCGGTCTTGCCCGACTACGATTTTTGTGTTTGCTGCCCTGGTTACGACTCTGTTTCTGCCCCACTGGATTTTGACTTCTGGATTGCGGACTCTGTACTTTTGCCTTCTGCATTGCGGGGGTTACCCCCCTCGCTCAATAAAATCCTTTTTTTGCAATCCTGTGTTCTCGCGTCTGGTTCCAGATCGATCCCTCACAGCAGTGCCTTATGTATGCTGGTATTTGCAACAACCATAGTTTAAAATCCAGGGCCATCAAGCTAAAATTTTATTTTCTTTATGTATGGTTAAATTTCTTATCCACTCTAGAGCAGTGGTGGCCAACCCTGGTCCTGGAGAGCCGCAGTGCCTGCTGGTTTTTAATGTTACTCAGCACTTGATTCATGAATTAAAGCAGTTGATTACACACTTCACTTATCTCACCGGGTGTCTTAGGTTTAAACTGGGTGGGAAAACTAAACACAGCACACCCTCTGGCTCTACAGCAGGGGTGTCAAACTCACCCGTAAACGGGCCAAGAGGCTGCAGGTTTTCACTCCAACAATGCAGAAGCGCACCTGATACAACTAATCAGTTTTTGGGCACATATCATTGCTGAACCTAGACCTGGCCAACTGAAGCAAACCCAGATTAGAACGCAGCCTCCAAAGTTGTATGGTAGGTACTCGGCATGATGGGCGCATTGATTCAGCTGCCGCTCTTCTTTACGCTGATGCGATCATCACTCTGGATCAGGGCAAATCTGTACTCATCACACCACATTACCCTTTTCAATTGATCCAGTCTGATGAATTTGCAAGGGAGCATAAAGTCCTTTTTTTACCCCCCAATTAGCCTCACTGATTAGTGGCTTTCTTCGTGCTACACAGCCACTTCTTCGCAATCCCTTGAGTTCTCTTTGCATTGCACATGTCAAAATCCTCTCTCTCACTATTTAGTCATGAGTTGCAGTTATTTTTTACCATTTGATTTCACCAAATGTGTTATCGCCAATCAAAATCATTTAAGATTTTTTTTTCCAACCACATTTCTTCCTTGAAGATGATGGTTCACCACTATTCTTCCAGATTTTAATAATGCATTGAACAGTTCTCAACCAAATTTTAGAAGTTTAGGAAATCTCCTCCGCTGTTTTCTTTACTTGTTGCAGGCCAATTATTTGACCCTTCTGAAACAGAGTAACATCATTTCCACAACCGCAGAGTACGCCTTTGACAGAACTGTTTAACCCTCTCCAGCCCAATTTATTATATTGAGATATGAAAAATCTTTCATTCGTGGAGAATAGTTCTCATACACTAGTGGCTGCAGGTAGAACTAATGTTGTATTTTTGCAATACTGAGCTGGAAGAGTAACTTTATCAAACCATTTCCCATGTGGTCTTTATATTTTATCATCAGTCATCAATTAATTTATTGTTGCAAATTCGCAACATGAGCCTGGAGAGGGTTAAGAAATGAGAAGCTCAGTACTACATCAGTTAGGGTTACAAAGCTTATTGCCGGTTGAAACAGATTTTTCACAGCAGGAATTATTCAGTGGAAGGCTCTTTACTTTGTGAAATGCAGGTGGTGACTTGTTTTGGCCAGGCAGTGTGTTTCCCAATTGCAGAAAGAGAGAGGGGCTGTCCTATTATGCATGCTTGATCACACTAACATGTGGGCATTCATGCGCTTGAAGTGCGCAAGTTTGTTCCATACCTCCATCAACCAGAAGTGCAGTGCACTTGATTTGCATTTTATCCACACTTACGGTAAGACCGCACCTGTTTAGACTATTTGTGTACTGAATTAAGTGACAGCAAGTAACTAACTAGCTGTACAACCCCAATTCCTAAAGAGTTTGGACGAAGCGTAAACTGTGAAAAGTCAAAATGCAATGACTTTAAGATCCCTGGAGCCAATAAGTTATTTACAAGAGACCAGTTTCAACATTTGAAATGTTATGAGACATTTTGCATCTTTATCCACAAAAAATGAGTTTTTCAAATTTCCGACAGCAACAGGTCTCAAAAAAGGGGGACAGGCAAAAAAAAAAAAAAGGTCTGAAAAAGCTATTCATATGAGAATCAGCTGAAAGAACATTAAGCAAGTAATTAAGTTAACTGGCCTGGCATCAGGTATGTGACATGATTGGCTATAAAAGGGATGTCTTCCTCTCAGAAGTAAAGATGGCCAAAGGCTCTCTAACCTGTAAAGGCTTGCATTGAAAAAAATTGTGGATTACTTTAAAAACAATGTTCCTCAACATCAAATTGCACAGGCTTTGAAGGTCTCATCATCAACACTGCATAACATCATCAAAAGATTAGGAGAAACTGGAAAAATCTCTGTGCGTAAGGGACAAGGCCGAAGACCTTTACTCGATGCCCGTGATCTTCAGGCCCTCAGATGCCACTGCATCACTCACCAGCATGTTTCTGTTATTGACATTACTAATAGGGCTCAGGAATACTTCAATAAACCACTGTCTGTAAACACAGTCTGCCGTGCCATCGTGCCAGAAGCCACCTAAAACTCTGTCATGCAAAAAGGAATTCATTGTTGAGCATGATCCTGAAGCGCCACTGTGTTCTGTGGGTCAAGGCTCATTTAAAATGGACTGTAGCAAAGTGTCCTGTGGTCAGACAAGTCCAAATTTGACATTCATGTTGGAAATCATGGGTGTCCTATCCTCCGGGCTTAAGAGGAGAAAGACCACCCCTCCTGTTAGTGTTGAGTTCAAAAGCCAGCATCTGATGGTTTGGGCATGCATTAATGCATATGGTGTGGGACACATGCATGTTTTAAAAAAACAACATCAATGCTGAAAGGTATATAAAAGGTTTTAGAGCAACATATGCTCCCCTCCAGATGACATCTATTCCAGGGAAGGCCTTGTGTATTTCAGCAGATCAATGCAAAACCATATACTATAGCAATTACAACAGCATGGCTTCGTAGAAGAGTCCGTGCACTGAACTGGCCTGCCTGCAGTCCTGATCTTTCACCGACAGAGAACATTTGGCGCATAATTAAACTAAAAAGTCGGTCAAAAACCCAAAACTCTCTTGCAGCTGGAAGCCTGTATTAAACAAGAGTGGGATCAAATTCCAGTGGCTAAACTCAAGAAACTTGTCTCCTCAATGCCCAGACGCCTCTACTCTGTGTTAAAGCAGCACTATGTAGTTTTTGCCGGATTCGTCATAAAATCTGTCTACACGTGCATTTATTGACAAGCCAACTACACCAGCAAACGTTCTGAACCAGGACGTGTGTGATTTGATCAACCATGTCTTCAGACCAGTTAAGAGTGACTTAAAATTGGTCTACCTCACATAGATGGCCAAGTCCAAACTACAACTATAACAACACTAATGGCAAACGTCATTGTGGTCACTTTCAGAACGACTTTACGCACGTTAGAAAAACTGACCTCCAATAAAAACCAGTCGGAATTTACAGGGCTTCGCGTTCATTCAACATGGCAGATGATATTGCAGAGAAAAAAGGGCTCTGACACAGCTGGAAGGCACAACATCCATGTTTACACAGCAATATCATTCATCAGTGTTGATGCTCAAATTGTTATGGTTATTATTACGGTCATCTTTCTCAGTGTGGACGGCTCTTTATAGCATTTTATCCGTGCACTTTGAATGTCAGGAACGAATCCCAACACAGAAGTTGGTGTCACTTACATGCACAGCTGCAGCTAATCCTAGCCCTAACCAGCATCAATTCATTGTTGCTCTGCTAAGTGAGTGGACGTCATTTACATGAAGAGTTGCTGTTCGAATAGGCAGTCCCTTTGCAGAGTCTGTCTACAAAGTCATCAATCACAAAACCATTTGGCTTGTGCAATAAAACAAGAGGGCGGCAGGGAGTTGACAGAAAATCCCTGAAACGACATGAGTTCATGCCCACTCAGATCATTACCTTATCCTACCGAAATAAAACATGACAAATCTTCTACCTTTAGTACTCTGTACGGACTGAAGAACATGTTGTGACGAATCCGTCTGTGGCTGAGGGGGTGCGACCGAGTTCAATGACAGGAAGGGCTTGCTCCTGCTCCGCCGGTTGGATCGTCCAAGTGGTGAGAGGATATGCAAGGTAGGCAACCCGATCCATATACATAAAGGAGACAAACTCGTACTTGCTGGCAGCTAGACAGCAACTTTATTAATGCACTCGATAGCCATGCCTAATGCCCAACGAGTGGTCCAGTTTCCCTCTCTCATTCGCACTCTCACAAGTCATCTGCACAACACCATATCCTTTTATATAATCACGTCATCACATTGATTCCTGGGAACTTGTATCATTCTGTCACACGCATATCGGTTTATCGTGCTCGGTAAAACATTTATGTTCACACATTTCAACTGGCAACTAGTTATGCAGAGTATCCTGACACAAAGAAAGTTCAAATGTGCTGGAACCAGATCGAGAATGAAGGATTAAGCTAACAATTTGTACTTACTTGTTAAAAGTAACAACGCCAGGTTGCCATCAGCCAGACATCCCTCATCCTCTAGTCTTTCAGCTCTGGCCAGCGGGTGAAAGCCGGTCCAATGTTGACCCTAGACCTAGATCTTATTTTATCGCCTTTTCTTTTTCTCTTAAATGTTTCCTCTGACAACACCTTTGCCTTCTTCGGTTTCCTCGCCGCTTCAGCCATTACAACCTTTCCCAACTCTGCTTCATTCTACATTCACTTGCTGGTCTTGAGACATGGGTGAAGGGGATTGAGAGACCTGTGCCATAAAGCAGTATTAAGTTTGTAGTTCTTTTTGGGCCTGGGTGGCCCGACACCCAAAATAACATGGTGTCAGTGAAGGCAATGTAGGCTCGATCGACAAAGCCGTGAAAAAGGTGTCATTAAACCTATTGTGAGTTGATGCATCGCCAGACTGATCTTGGAAATGGAAAGGCGCGAAAAAAACTCCATCGTGCAGCTTTAAAGAAAGAGGGCGTGCTACAACATGGTCAACGGGCCCCTGTTCCAACTTAGTTAAACGTGAATTACCCAGAATTGCAAATATAAAGTTTGTCAGTTTTCGCTTGTTTTTGATGGTGCTGCCATCTTTAACTCGGATCTCGGGGTAGGTGAGGAATCTCCAACTTTGAGTTGGAAATCCAAATTAAGGGGGCGTTCAAATTGAAATTTTCGACTGGGAGCTTGGAAATCCCGACTTTCCGGAACAAATCAACACAGTATAAATGCTGGAAGGTACCTTGCGATTGGCTAGCATCCCATCCAGGGAGAGCAGCAATAGACAGTCACTTCATGTGACAGAAACCAGAGATAATCCTCATCAGCCAGTTGACTCGGGATAGGCTTTACCCTTCTTTAAACAGTATTGCAATGTTCACGCCAATGTCAATGCTTTGATAGATGGTTGGCAATAAGGCTCAGCTTACACTAGTAGATCAGTCTCCAAATGCACTTGATACAAGTGTTTGCCATTAACATGGCAATATCCCCCGCCGCCTCAATTTTATGAGTCCGTACAGACGGACGTATATACGGACGGACGGAGCCCAATGCTACATCCCCCGCTTTGCGCTAATCGCGTGGCGGGGGACAAAAACATCTAAAATAGCGATGCCAGTCAGTTGTTGTGTTATAGGTTGCACCAACAGCTTCGCTAAGGGTTCAGGAATCACGTTTTCGAGGATTTTAAGCAAAGAATCAAATAGGCTACTTGCCGTGTAATTTATGTCCTGATCACACTTTCTGCCAACCACCAAACAGCACATGTACAACGATCACATTTTTTGTAAATAGTGAACATCACAATACCTATGAAAGTAGAAATGATCCCACCACACCCCGTTTTCTCGTCTGGTATGAACTTCCAAGAATTTCTGAAATTGACTATACATTTTTTTTTTCCCACGGACCACAGGAAAGAAATTACAACAGACGGTCAGCTTTCAAAGAATTCAGTATCACAATAATGCAGTTAATTCTTTTATTAATAGGAAATTTAGACTATTCACAGAATACATTGGTAACTTCATCTGGAAATGTAAAGCCACATTTTATAAACCAGTAGAAACGTAAAAAAGCAGGTCTGTTGCTACTGGATCACCTGAACTCACTTGTGCGAAAAAATACTTCTATACTACTTAGAACTGAACCAAGAAAAATATTCAACTTAAAGTACTTTGAGGAACATATTTCCTTTTTCACCTTAGGCAGTCATAAGCTAGTTCTTCGATCCAACCTTCCAAATTCAATAGGGACTAATACAGGGCTTAATGTGAAGCGCTGCAATAGAAGGGTTTGCATTCCTGCATATCAAAAAATAAGGCATTAGTAAATATTCTCAATGACAACATAAAAAAAATTAATGACCAACATTACAAAGAACAGTGTCTGCCTCTTGTACTAATTTAAACACTTTTTCCTTCGCAATTGGCCTCCTTACAAAATAAACTACGCATCTTTACCAGATCTTCCAATATAGACAACCCCAGTGGCTTCGAAGTTCAATTCCATTTCTTTTAGCATCTTCAGACCACAAGCACATCATCTGGTTACAGGCAATTTGAGTAAATCAAAATGTCAGCAATGCATATATCCCGCTCAAGTGGTTTTTAATGCTTGCAATACAACAAATCCTCCATTTGCTGCTGTGTTATACAGGTCACAAGCACACTGTTTCCAAGGAAGACATTGCCATTTAGACTTTCAGCCATTTTGGCTACATCTTCTGATTTTAATCTCACCAGAGCCTCGCCAATGCCAATACCTTGCCGATCATGTAGCAAGGTGATGTGATCCTCCCGAACACGAAATTGACAGAAGAAATCTTTTACTTCAATCTTTCGGACGTCAGCCGGCAAGTTTCGTACATACATGCAAGTTTTCTGCGAGCGAATTCTCTCTCGAGGTTTTTCAGGCTCCGGTGCAACGATATCATTTCTGCCCAACTCCTTTTCTGGAATCCTCCTTCGGGCTCTGACCGTCTCCATCATCTTTTGCATTGTGACCGCTGAGACTTTCACAGTTCGGGAGTATAACTGGCTCCTATTGAGCTTCAAGGCAGACTGGTAGTCCTTCAGGTTGTCAAATATAATGAAGGCTGAGCTAGTTCTGTAGCCTTGCTCATCTAGCACATGCAAAATATTATTGTTTTTAATGTATGAACATCCGAAGAATTCTTTGATCTCGATCTTTGATGTTGTCTGCGGAATATTTTCTATCTTCACGCAAAATTCGTCACTCGGTGAGCGTGTCAGATCGGTGCCTCTTTGGCGATCTAGATTTTGAGCGGTGGTCTGGGTATCTTTTAACTGGAGCTGAAGGCTCCTTCCTCTGGCATTCCTTCCAGGATTTTTTACATTCGAGTGCACTGACCCACATCTCCAGCGAAGCTTCTTTGATTTTGACTGAAAAAGACCCCATACTTTGGTGGTTTAATTTCAGCCCTTCTATGGCATCCTGCTCTTCGGTGAATTTCACCAAGCAGCCATAAGATCGTCCAATCTTGACATTAATAATAATATCTTCAACGCAAAGTCCTTCGAAAAATTGAGTGATTTCCTGCCAGGTGATCGATTTTGGTAGTCCATAAAGTCTTAGATAACGCGTGTTCAGGCGAGAGGTTACCCTTCTTCTTTTGTGCTGCTCCTTGGGGGCAGAACTATGGTCAAGCTTTCTCTCAGAATTCTTCACCTTCTGTAGCGCCACGTCTAGTCCCAATTGTTGTGCCTGCAGACCACCAATGGCTTTGAATACACTCAGGAGTAATGCCGTCGTTGGGTCAGAAGCACTTGCTTCGGCTAACTCTTTAGCTTTTTTTTCTGAGCCCCTTTTTGAGGATTTGCGTTTTTTAAAACGTGACGCCATCTTGCGCTGCAGTTCCTCTTGATTGCTGAGGTACAGGGCTATCGGAGATCCTCGAAGTACGCCCCCGGAACGCTGCATCGCGAGTTCAGCATCTTTTTTGGTCGCAAATATAATGAAAGCTTCTCCTCTGCTTCCGCCAATAATGTACACACCTCCTCCTGGAATTTGCAACCCATCAAAGAATCTGCGTATGTCTTCAGATCCTGCTTCTATGTTTAGCCCCTGAAGCCGCACAACCACAGCCATGTTCAGGTTTGTTCTCCTCTCAACATCTAGTAGTACCTGTTAAAATAAGAAAGTACAGCAGTAGTTGAATGGAAGTAAAGTAATATTTTACTTTCTGGTGCAAAGCTCGACATCAAGGACCGTCTGATTGTCCAGGACAAGTAAAAATAATTTTCGGACAAGCAGAGTGCGCAATGGGCCCGTCCGTTCCAAGGTTATTATAGTTTTGAAGTTTTCATTCGTTTTTATTTTTATTTAGTTTTTCAGTTTGCTTTTTTATTTCAGTTTAGTTATAGTTAGCTGAACAAGTGATTAAGCAGTTTTAGTTTAGTTTTTATTTTGAGGAATTGACTAGTTTTAGATTAGTTTTTATTTAGTTTTAGTCTTAGTTTTAGTTTTTCAGGTGTTAGGAGGAAGGCCTTAATTTATAGAAGCTGACGAGGATAAAAGAACGTATGACACCAAATATGTTTTTACCAAGTCCTTTACTAGTCCTGTATTCTTTAACCCTCGTGTTTTTTAACATGTGACACTGATGATACTAATATAACTGAAAAAAATCCAACCCATCTAACCCCATACAGCAGGGCTCTCAAGTTTTGAATGCAGGCTAAAGTGAGATTTTCGTCAAGGGGGCGGGGGGTTGCATGATACTGCCATTTTCAAAGGTGCATAGTAATGTACTTCGTTACAGTATTTAAGTAGTATTTTTTTTTTTGAGGATTTGTTCAAGATTTTTTTTTTAACTGGGACTTTTACTCTAACTGTCCTACATTTAAAAGATAAAAAGTATACTTCAACTTCATTACTTTGACACTGGCAACTTAGTTACTTGTTTCAAATTAAAAAATTCATTTAATTCATCACTTACGGATTATGTGGATTTGGAGTGTTCGAGAAGAACGGTGTATCTTTGTGCAGATGTGTCCGCCGGTGGACGTGGAGCTGCAAATTTATACACGCAATTACAATATTCCACTACTACATGGCACACTAGGATCAGTCATTGAAAAAAAAAAAAAAAAAAAAAAAAAAACTGGCAGTAAACTCAAAGAAGAAGTGACTTAATTCCCCCAATATCTGTACGTTTTTTATTTCAGTGGGACTCCCCATTATAACAAGTATTTGCCACTAACGCGTCTTAGTCCCTCGCCAGGAAATGGCAAATCGCGTCAAAACGAACAGTGTCTTGGTGTAACCTTGAGAGTGACGCGGAGGTCACCAAAATCGACTGGCGCCGGGGCACCACCCTAATACAAGTTGACATGAAATTTGAAGGAAATCCGTCAATTCGTTCTTGAGATATCTCGCTGACAAGGATTCGGGACGTACGTCGCGATTACCATGACCCGCCGCTTCGCGCATTCGCGCGGCGGGGGACAATAAAGGCTAAATTACATAATTCTTTTGTATATTTGTATCGTTTTGTCTGTCACAAACAAGATGTTGCGGTACCACCTCTGACACTGGATTTGGTTTGTTTTCAGCGAAAATACACTACATGGAGGGCTGAGAGCCCCCACTCTCTACGTAATAAGTTACAAGTCAATTCATCTAACCATAACCAAAATTCCGGGGCCAATATCCCTCCCGTTATTGAAAATAATCAGTGCTGGCTAATTCTTGATGGGTTTCCTTAATGAACAAGTTTTACAATTCAAGAATAATCAAGTGGCAATTGAAGACACGGCTTCTCTCACCCATGCGATCTAAAAGCAACAAAATAATGGGCTACATTCAGCACAGAAAATAATTTGATTATTATTATGTATGTGCACCGTCGCTCAGCGACGGCATTTCAGAGGTCTTCAGCAAATGAAGGTAATTTTGGTGAATGGTACGTGGTTTCGTCCGTTTACAATCTCTAATCGGACAGCTGTCTATTTTTTACAGCGAGCTGAGTGACCGTGCTGCAAAAACAGGTGTAGGCCTACGTAGTTGTCGCCGAAATTAATCAAAAATCAAAATATTTTTCAGTACTGAGTGAAGCCCATTATTTTGTCGCTTTTAGATGGCATGGGGGAGAGAAGCCGTGTCTTCAATTGCCACTTGAATACTCTTGAATTGGAAAACGTGTTAATAAAGGACAACCGTAATTAATTTCAATAAAGGGAGGGATATTAGCCCCGGAATTTTCAGGTCAAACGATGCGCCTGAGGTCCTACGAGCATTAATGGTCCCCCTCTCCCAAAAAAAAAAAGCTGGAAGTGAAATTGAACAGCGACATCGTCGCAAAGAGATGAGCAAAGTTATTAAAATACTCGCATAAAGATATAACGTCAAGGATGATTTATGATATACAGACTAAAGAATAAATCATGAACCCCGTTTGTTCCCAATGCAGCCTGAGCTATGACTCTGTGAGATCTGCTCCTAAAACTAAGGCAGGCATTTTAGTCTAATATAGACGGACACCAACTAGTAACAACTAGAATAATTAAAAGGCCAACCAAGCTTAAATGTTCATGATTAATTAAACCAGTCTCATTCAGTTGGCGAGTAATGCTTTAATGTTAATTTCGAGTCCTGATGGCCGGTTGCGGAGAGAAGGCAAAGCAGCGCAAGATCTCCTCGTTCTTTACGACCTACGGGGTGACCCAAAAATAAACAGTTTGTGTTTTCCAACATCATGTTTGTCGGTTTGTTGTTAAGAAACTTCTCTCATATTTTGAGAGCCAAAAATACTAATTGATTAACCCCTTTCTGCAGATATAGACGTCTGCGTCTATAGACCTGCAAATTTAAGCACGCTGTTACTGTACTCGATCACTAGATGGCACCTCCGGATCAGCTATTGAATGTTCACAAGCAAGCAGACCTCGAACGCAGTTCTGAATATGAGGAAGTTCACTCCACGCCCTGTTTTTCCAAGAGCTGCATGAATTAAACTCCTCAGCTAAGCCTGATGTGCAAACTGGTCAGTATCCTTGCCCAAAGTATCGATACAGCAATTTAAAAAAACGATATCTTGACACAGAAAAAATCGTTATCCTCTGTAGCAACCAGTTTAGCCACAGTGAGCCAACAGCATACCAATTAGTGGATCAGAAAAATCAGTTTTCTGAGGCAAAAAAATCGACATGGTATTGATTCTCTCACATTCTACTGTTAATTACAGTCGTCACATACAAAAAAATTTTGTAGTTCCCTACCGTGGATTTACGTGTAAATTCCTTCATTGACAAATTCAGCGCTTCCTTATATCCACCAGAGTACTGGCGTTGATAGCCAATCACTCAATCATACACTCAGGCTCTTCTGCGTAATTGTAGAGTTACACTTCATGCCCTCGTGAAGCTACCCTGGAAACAATGTATTGATTGGCTCATTTCTTATCCAATTCCCGAGTGTTTAAACATTTTAGAGTAAGGGAAACACATTGATTGGACAAACACAGAGCATGCAAGACAATGCGTATCAGCAGGCTCAGTTGTATCCTGTCTACGTTGCGCACATTACGCGGCTGAAATAGACGCGATTTATAGAAAACACGTTCGCAAAACTGGCCTTGAAGTGTTCAGTTACATTTACAGGATTTATGTGAGATAATTCCAATTGACCATATTCTTATTTCGAAAGAAACCGGACCGGAGGGTTCCTGCTACTGGATACATCGGTCTCTAGAGGAGGGATTCATGAAAAAGGTGAGGCTGCCACTTTTTTTTTTTGGGGAATGTATAAGTACTCAAAGTCGAATGTCAAGGTTTTTTTCCTGTTTAAAACGCGAACTTCCCGTGCATTTGGGTGGACCCCCTGGTACGTTCATTGCACGTTTCTTTTGAATCCAGGGAGGCAATGGATTGTCCCCTGAAAGTGGAGTGTCTGTTTTGTTTAAATAAGGTATATTTCAGAATTCAGATATTACTGAGTTAGTGAGTTGTACTTGTTCCTTATAAGTGTTGAAATAGGTTCGTGAGCTTAGGAGACTGGTATCTTCCATTACAGGGTGAATGTTCTGACCGTTTAATAAGCAGTTTATTTAATGCGTGTTTGTGCTGGCTTGGAGGGCTTTGAAGAAAAATGGCCAAAACTCTAAATTTTATTGTGGACAAAAGGCATGTTTTGTGTTTGGAGAGGTTACTGGTGACCACTGATATTCAACTGCACTGAGATTGATAAATTCATACTAAACTCAACCAGAAAACCATTTGTTCATATTGAATTTCATGCCTTAAAACTTTATTTGTATTATACACATAATTTTTTTATGATTTGACAGGACATCATTTTGAGACTTCGGGGAGACAGTTGGATAGCTGTATAATTTGGCTAATAGCATGTTGGTAATCTAGAATGTAATGTTGAAGATGCATTCTACTTGTGGTAAAGGAGTTTATGATCCCAGAAATGTATAGTTTTAAGCCCCAGCAGTTTTTCAATCCTCAGAATTTTTTTTTTTTTTTTTTGCAATTTCAATGGTGAATTCTCATGAAGATTTTTTATGTTTGCAGCTCAGTTTCTCTACCAAAATCATGAAAATAAACTGAAATACTATGTAACTCTAAATGCTGCAAGTGTCTTTTCTGAATTGAGCTACATTTTTCCTCTTTATGAAGCTTAAAATTTGAATTGTACAGCATTAAAGTGGGTAACCCATAAATTAGCAAATTTGGCTTCTGCACAAAGGGGTTAAGCATCTTCTCTTTAATTTTGAGGGCAAAAATAATACTTGAACAATCTAATCAATTTATCTTTTTTTTTTTTTTTTTTGCCGTTCTCGGGTTGAACATCCCCTGATTTTTTTGGAATAATTTATAGCATTTTATTTTTCCTTAGAATTTAAATTTTATATTCTATATAGTATTCACAGAAGTAAAAGTGTAAATTAATTGTTCAATATGCTAATATCCATTTTACCGAAGAGCTTACATTTTCATGGGAATAATAATAATAATTTAAGTGTCCTTTTATCAGTTTTTCTCGATGTCAGCATCAATGTATAGTGACTGTAATAATAAATATAATCTTTCCATTATCTTCAAAAAAGTTATGGCATAAGGCTTGTGTATAATCATGTTAATGCTTAGAATGGTGGACAAGACAAATTGCATTACATTCAAAACTCAGACAAGTACTTTTTCTCTCCTGACAACTAACTATGTAACTATGCAACTCCTGACAAGTAACTATGAGACTTGCCCTGGGACAAGTGTGTCAAATTAACGTCAACCCCTGTGGTCTCTTTTTTTAATGCCACTTCAGATTTTTGGTGTTTAAGATTCATTCACAGGTTTAATGAATTACATTTTAGATATTCACAGAATTTTGGCAAGATGCCTGCTTGCAATACGTACTATAGACCATTCAGAAACGGGCAAACCAAGACAAAAATACTCCCAAGTTCTGCTTTCACAGAAGCTACAAGTGAGGAAATGCGTTTCATTTTGGGTTGAACCCATCTCCTATTGCAAGTCCTGCTCATACACTGGGAAATTATGGATAAGCTTCTTCGATCAAAATTACAGCACAGATCTCGGGGAAGTTCACCCTGTTTCAGCACTGAAAGGCTAAGACCACCAGAAGACATCTGGGCGTACATGTACCACAGGTTGAGAGAGAACGGTTACAATTAAAATAATTTTTCCTCACCAATTAACTCATTTGAGCTCAGGTTTCAAAGGTTTTTTTGGATGGCTCACTTATCCCATTTCAAATATTGCACCAATTGGCCAGTGGAGCTATAATGCACATGGGTATTTTTCCCAATATGGGCACTATTAGTGAAATGCAGTGTCTGGGTCCCTTATTTTTGAAATAATCCCACAGGGCTAGTTTTTTACCTATTAAAGTATAGGTGCGTGTCCTTAATTGGACATAAAGTATCATGGTTGTATTTTCATTCTATCCATCGTTTTTTGGAGTCAAAAAAGTGGATTTTGGGGCATTTTGGGAGTGTCCCAAACCGGGATGATATTTTTGAAACTCGCAATGCTCCAATGATTTCAATTTCTTTTGGCTGGAAACTGTATGCATACATTAAAAGACAATAGGCTCGTTCGAGATAAGCCAGGTCCGCGCAGATTCGACCACCGGCGATCGGACCACAATGCGTGCCGGTTAGTTTTGTGTTCGACTTCATCCTGCCTTGCTCTGACGCATTACCAAAGTGGACGGCGATAAAATCGCGACAGCAAGGCGTCCACAGTTTTTAGAGCCAGGTGCTGCAGTTGCTCTCCTCCAACTGCACTGCCTGGCTCTAACCTGATCTAACAGCTGATGGGTTTAGAGGTTGGCTCAACAATGACAATTTATATACACTCTACTTCTGTTGGATGGGAGAGAGTTTGATTTTATTTGTCAGATTTGAAGGTTTAGTCTCGTTACAGAAAACTTGTGGCTGATGGTGACGTTTAATTGGGATTCATGTCACAGATCATGAGCTGAATATAGTCCATTGTAAATTAATACAGCACCGTTTTAATTATTGAAGTATTTAGCAGCGCAAATATTTCTGGTGAGTGTGAGGTTTTTTTTTTTGGGGTGGGGGGACAACCCAGGTGAATAGGATGTATGCATTTCTGTGACTTCCTGTACATTCTCAAGGCTGCTGGAAACTGTCTGACTTTATTCCAAGCTTGTTGTCACCGCCCCCTGCTGCAGCCACCTGCTCTCCTCTACTTTGCTGGTGAGGCACAGTTTATCTCGAACAAGCCTATTGAGAGATAAATATCTTAAGCAAAAAAAAAAAAATCAAAGGTGGTGGTTTTCCGAGAAAAATCACTGAAAATCGGGGTATCTGAAAAACCCACTCAACTCCGTAACCATCGTAACACAGACTCCCCCCTGAAGACAGAAGCTGAAATCACAGTGTATGGCCCACGAAAACAGATCCTTTGTGTGACACCGGTAGCAGCCATGCGGACTCATTTCAAAATGGCTCTATGATTATAGATTCTGATTATCTAAAATCATATGATTGTATGATGATTATTCGATACTGAACTCAAATTTGAGCTACACGTAAAGAAGCTTGTACAGTCATGCTATTTGCAACTCCGAACATAGCTAAAATTAGGTCTGTTCTGTCATTTGAAGATACGGAAAAAAATTATTCATGCTTTTATGTCGTCAAGATTAGACTATTGCAACTCTTTATTTACCTGTCTGAATAAGAAATTTTTGAACTAACTGCAAGTGGTTCAAAATTCAGCTGCAAGATTGCTCACTAGAACAAATAAAAGAGCCCACATTACTCCAATTTTGGCATCTTTGCACTGGCTGCCAGTCCATTTCTGGATTGATTTTAAAATTCTGTTGATTACCTTCAAAGCACTCCATAGCATGGCACCAGAGTATACAAGTGAGCTTTTAAATCCTCACAGACCTAAAAGATTGCCAAGAATCTCCAAGCAAGCATTATTGGCTGTTCCAGAGTCCAAGTTAAAAACAAAGGGTGGTCGAGCCTATTCGGGTAAGGCTCCAAGACTCTGGAACAGCCTCCAAAACATCATAAAAAATGCTGAGTCTCTATTGTCTTTTAAATCTCTTTCAAAGACTTGTTTTTTTAGGCTTGCTTTTGCTGATTTTACAGTTTAAATTTTTTTTATGGGTGTGTTTTCGTGCATGTCTCCTTTTATCATCTTGATTTTTCCTATTTTGATGTTTAATTCCCCGTTTCCCCATTTTGTTTTATTGCTTTTATGTACATGTATTTTACCGGTTTGTGAAGCACTTTGTGCTGTATTGCTTGAAAGGCGCTATATAAATAAAATTTATAATTTATTATATTTCAATATTTCTCAAAATTTTGGCATCCTATGGCGAGTATACTTTTTAGATTCCACTCCGTAACCTTCATTACAATCCAAGGTAATGGAAGGACAAATTTTTAATACTGCTTTTGTATGATTAAAAACCCTCCATCGTACGGTAGGAAGCATCAAAAGTGACTGCACTGGTGCACGGAAAATTCCACTTTCCTGAAAAACAACTCCATAACCTCAACTCTGTTACGATTATTGGTTATGGAGGTGAGTAAAATGGTAATGGTTTATCAGTTTCGATCAGAGGCATTGAAAAGGGTGATATTAACTCAGTTACAGATCTCTGGTATATCACAATGTACCAGAAAAAAATTCTGCCCTGGTTTAAGCTCTGCCTCATGGTTTTTTTGAGTACCTTAGGGGCAACGCTTAAAAAAAAAAAAAACACATCCAAAAATTGCCCGTATTGAGAGAAATACCCAAATAAGACTTAGTAAATCAAGATCACAGCACTTGCAAATATCCTCTTTGAAATACAGAGAAAATCTACAGCAATTTCCTGCTGAACAGCAAAACTTTTTGCCAAATAGAATTTATAAATAATGGAAACAAATACACGGTGCCTCTACGTACAAGTTGCTATGCTAAGTTTTACTAGTCGTTTGGCAAATGAGACGCCAATTATTTTGAGCTTGCAGCACATCACTTAAATGCCAAATAGGTTGACATCCTGCACACATACCAACTCACTTGTAGACCCCACTGATCTGCACAGACCAAATGGAAAAAAAAAAAAACCTGTGTAACAATCCTCTAGATTTTCGAACGATAAATGCTGAACTATTCTTGAGTTAAACATTTAATAAATAAATTAAAATCACCCCTGCAACATATGGTCTCATATAAATGCGCTGGTACAATCATCGACAGGACCAAGTCAGCAGGCCATCAAACCTCAGCAATGAATGCTTGCAGCGGTCATGCTTATGATTTGAAAGTCACACGAATTGGGTTATCGACCCATTCATTTCCATGGAATCTGCTGAAGCGGCTTTTTCGTAACCGGACACCCTTTACCATCATGAAACTCCAGATAAGTTAGTCAATTACCTTACTTCAGTCGTGCAAGTGATCAGGAAAAAAAAAAGTAATTTAAAACGCAATTTTATGATAAAAAAGTTAGTTTTCATGATCTACGGAGTGAAAACATGAAAATGCTGATTAAAAATTTAAACTCGCGGAAAGTTACACAGCTGAAAACGGGCGCCGTGAGCATCATTGCTAAGTGTTAGCCACGACACCTAGTAGCCACGTGTGTTAGTAGCCAACACTGTTATTCTTCGTTATCACTGTTATAACGTTACCCATTATATTTAGCTCGGTGCAAATACTCAAGGCTAGTATGAAGAATCCCGGAAACAACAGCATTTTAAAAGCGTAATTAGTACCATACACAACCTGTCACTTACCAAAAAACTGAAAAGAATGCTATTAAACCAGACATAACACTCAGACCCCAACCGCGAGAGAATAGCAGCGCTGACTCCAACTCCCTCCGCAGGAGCTATGCGGTGGTGAACGCGGGCTTTTGCAAGCGAGATTGCATATGATAGGACGCACCTATGTTCGCGCATAGACACGCCCCTCCAGCGCATTTAAGCGCTAGGATTGGCCAGCAGCTCTAGGAGTAGAGTTCTCAACCTAGATCTGAATGGCTGGCTAATCCAGGTGCTTGGATGACTGCCCAATCGTAGCGCTTGAATGCTACAGAGGGTTGTGTCTTTACAAGAACGTTGGTGGGTTCTTTAATAACGTTAGAAACGGAAGTGTCTCTGTGCTCTGCAGGAAGACACAAATTCTGCCATGGCGACGGAGACGCCGCCGAGTCAGATCTGTGTTTTGCTTTTACTTCTGCTGTTAAAATTGAATGTTTGCCTCTGCCAACAGTTTTCAATCCCCTTCACGCAGCCATCAGATTGTGATGCAGGAAGAGTATTTGATATTTCAAGCTTGTCTTGCGTTAAATGTGGACCTAACCAAATCAGCAGTAAATCAGGTAAGAGTTACGGCTAGTTAGCCTGCAAGCTCGCTGCATAAGGGTGCGTAGCTGACTAGTGACTTAACTTTTGAGACAATTTTGAAACTTCCAGTTTTAAGAATTGTTTTGAAAAACTATTTCTATTAGCGGTGCACAGCATACTGGGTGAAATTTCTTGTCTGCGCTTATGTTTTTAACTTTAAAAGGACGGATAATCGCAGTTGCCCTTACTGATGATTTTAAGAACATAATCTAAAAGAATTTAATTTTTAAAGGAACATTGTGTAAAATGATTTTTTTAATTCCTTTGATTTAATGGTTGAAATTTGCGGACATACGCATCTTCAGCCAAATATTGACTGCTAGGTCTGCCGGGTTACATTCAAGACATCAGAACAAAGTTGACTGCGAATTCTTGGGGAAGGTTCAGATCTGCAAGAAAACGTGAACCTGTGTCAATACCGGAAGGGTCAAAGCCTTCGAAACAGACTGAACTTGTGTCTAAATTGCCATCCCTGCATAAATCGCCTCTTAATGGTGTTTTCTTTCCTGCAGGTTCGCTGCGTTTATCCTTTTTTGTGGCTAATGTTGCGGAGTTGGTTGATTTTTACATTATAAGAAATGGCTCATTACATCCCTGTTGGTAGCTATTTAATGATGATATGCGCACACTCACACACACACTTACATTTGAATATGCATTTCATGTAGGTTTTCGTGAGCTAACTTGCCTTGCGTTGGAAGCACTGACAAAATTTTTTGTGCCCCCCCTCCCCCCCCTTTCAGGTACCGCGTGCGTTTGTCAGACTGGGTTCAAGAAGATCTCAAGTAACGGGGCAACAGTGACATGCCAGCAGTGTCCAGCTGATTCTAAACCAGTATGTGCTTTAAACATTCACCTCATATCAAAATTTGACTTTCTACTCACTTACTATTGTTACAGTCCTTTTAATTGATGCGCTGTCCTGATTTAATAATTTATATGGTATGCACCCTGAAATAAAGACTTTGATGTGCAGTGTGACAGTTTTTTCTGCGGAAGTGTCACCTCTGTATTCATTTGACAGTGGTGCTCCTCTACAGCAAGACTATTGCCACCACTGCAAGGGAGAATATGAAATTAAAAATTTTAATTTAGTTTCACGCTTACTTGAAACTAAAATAAGTGTTGTGTAGATGTTTTGGAGGTAAAGATTATATTTTGTCATAAAACCCATTTTTATGACAGTTGCACCTCAACTTGAAACAAAACGTGAACCCCCTGAAATAGGACAAAACTAAAATTATCAATCAAAGCACCGCAGCTACATAAAGATCACAGAGGAAACACTGATGCATGATGGGCAACAATGCTGACTGTGTTTTGTGTATATCGTCTCATGCATTTTTAGGGAGTCACAAAAGATGGCTATGGGTGCATTGGATGTCCCGGAGATTTAAATGAGGATGGAACATGCCAGTGTCCAAGAGGAAGCATACTTGGTAACATACTGGGAAGTCATTTGATCTGCCAAAATTGTGTATAGTTTGTTTATTTGGTCATTTTCATCTTTATTTAAGTGTCACAATGCTCGTCCGTTGTTTTGACAAAGTCCCGTAACCTTCTTCAAAGGTGGTCAATGGCTTAGACACAGAACTTGACAATAAAGGCTTTATTGTAGCTAGCTGCTTTAAAGAAGCAATCAGACGGAATACCACAAGCAACTGCAAAGCCTACACATTGTGATCCACTGAAATATGGAGTCTGATATTGAAAAGAGTGGCCATTTCTTTATGAAGAAACCATAAGTGAATGACAATACTATCATGGAAGCTGTGGCTGCACTTCAACATGCGCTCTTTGTGATCACCAATGTAAAATTGTTGAGAGCAAAAGAAAATCATGAAAGTAGTTGTCCTGATGTCAGATCAATCGATTGGCACGCAGAATGGAAACTTGACTTGGCTTAGTCAACGCAGCTGAATCTGTGATGCAAACTAACAACTTCACATCTTTCTGAGCAAACCACACTCTGCCTCGGCATCAAGTAGTGCGTGTGTGTGTGTTATATATATATACCTGTATAATGCTTGCGTTCTTTGCTCAGTAAAGCCGCTTGCACACTGGACGCAAAACAAATATTTTGTACGACGGGTTACATTCAAAGTCAATGTATTTGCGTCTTTGCATTGACTTTGAATGTAATCTGTCGTGCGAAAAATTCGTTTTGCTTCCAGTGTGCAAGCGGCTTAATACTACAATTATTGTCACTTAGGTTTTATCGTTCTTAGTGGGGGAAAGGAATACAGCCTGATTGCTATGATCTCATACTGAGTTCATATCACATATTGAAAATAAATGTGTAAAATATCCATGCATGTTAATCCCAAAATTTTAAGCAGCAACAGGGTGTAATAATAGAAACACGCTATCTATCGTTTCTCCTCCCAATGATGCAGGCCGAAGAAATAAATGAGCAACTGTCGTATTTCATTCCAACTTCATAAGTTTGAATGATCTGACGTTTCATTTTGAAATTCGATTCAAGTGTGCTAATGGTAATAATTTGCGAATGCCATAGCTAGTCAGCCAACTCGTATTCGTAATGCTTAATATAGAGGTAAGCGGTGCAGAAAGCATGCCTGAAGCAGCAAAGTAAAATGCAACATTAACCCATCATGCAGATATAGGACAAAGGCTTCTTTATTCCAACAATTTAAAGGTGAGGAGAGGAGCTTATTTGATTGGCGAAGATTTGACTCGGCTGTGTTAAACCCACTCACGCCTTCTCTCCTCCCTCTTTGCCACTTGCGGTGGCAGGAGGGACAGAGGCAGGACAGAGCAGTACTTGCGCCAGGCACAAAATTGCAAAATATGCCTGGATACAGCGCTCCCCCCATTCTTCGCGCCTGCGCCTGGTCAACGAATTTAGAGCCCTATGTCTCTCAGTGTATGAGGTTTTACAAGGATTCTTAAAGCATTTGGTATGAATTGAATTTTTTTGTTCTCTGGCATAGTGGAGAGAGATGCGAATGGCAGTCTGCTGGATAAAGCCATTTGTGTAGCCTGCAGCCCAGCGGACTCTGCATTTTCTGCCCCAGATGTGTCAGGGAGCAGGTAACAGTTTCTATAATTAAATTTTTTTTGCGCTATGGTTACATAGACAAGGACCTTTACATAGTTTTCATTCAATACAAAAGTCCGAGCAGGCCACTTTCTCCCTGTAACTCTCTCTGATGTTACGCTGCTCTGCCTGTGTGTTCTGACAGGTGTGTAAGATGCCATGAATCCTTCATCAACTCATCCCTCTCCTGTAACTGTGGCCAGGGAAACATTATTGTGAGTATCTCCACATTTTGTGAATCTGGCCATGTTATCCCATGTGTATATTTAAGCATATAATCAATTAGTGGCTTCTTGAAATAAATTTGTTAATTTTTATGTCATATCTTTATTTTTTGTGTGCTTACTTCCTTGTAAGTCTCATTAATTTTAGAATCTGGAGACGCAGATGCTGTGAGGCTAAATTTTCATTTGATGAATGCAGTGATGTGCTGATGCCTATATGTGCTTCTGAATACTTAGCATGTCTGAAATTCTTGATCTCGGAGTCATAAACCTTAATTTGGTTCAGTCCTGGCCTGGGACCAGACCTGCTATACACAAGTAATATCTTTGATGAAAATATAAATCTGGCCTCACATGTTTTGTTGTCTGTATTAGCATGGATATCTTTCATTAATTTATGTTTTGATTCATGATTGTAACCTCTGCTCTAGGCCGGAGGGTTATGTTTCCCACAGACTAATCTGCCAACATCAGTAGCTACTACTGTCAGCTTTGCTCAGCTGGTGAGTACTAATTAGCCCATAGTACTCTTTCGGTCAAATGTATGTCATGCAGCTCCTAAAGTGATGTTTTCAGCTGAAGTATTTAGCCTTAGTGAAATCATATGCTCCATTCATCTCAATTGAATTTAACCATGCTAGTTGTTACTGGATGGGAATCATATTTGGCAGTGCATGAAGATGTTTTGGTCTTAGTTACGCCCACTGAAGGAAAATATTATCCTGGGGCTGTAGTTAATCAAAGAAATTCTACCTGCTCCTCATCAAATGGATGGTTTAATTGTTAAAAAATAAATAAATAAATAAATCTACATTTTATCTCTAGACTAACTAACTTGGCAGCTGTGCATTGATTGCACTTTGCCTTGTCGCCTAAATTAATTATAATTAAATAAGCTGTTTGCTGCATATGGAATTGTTTTGGCCGAATAATAATAATATTGATTAGTTTTACTTGTGTAGCACCTTTCAAACATCAAATCCACCTCAAAGTGCTTTGCCAAACACAAGGGGGAGGCATAAAAATGGTTATTCTGTTGATGATGAAAAGACTGAAAAAAAAACATATGCCTGAGGACATATGAAAATATAATGAACAACTGGACTGTTTAAGAGAAAAAAGTGTTAGGTAATGAGTAGGCGAAGATAAAACTTAATATATAACTAACATTTTAAGATGTAGTAAAATATAAATGAAAAACTCTTAAAGATAAACATAAAATTTAAAATAACCATAATCATTCTACTTTAATTGGCGTTGCATGTGTTTTGGGTTACAAGGCACATCATTTGCCAAACCACTGCTCAGGGATCTGAAATAACTTTGGTTGCGCCTAACATTTTTTTGCTCATTTCTAACCCCACAGAGTTCTAACCCCATCAGATCACAGAGGTTTGTTTTGCTCCAGTAGTAGAGAACTAAAATATAAAACGGGAGTTAAAAAAAAATGGCAGGATGATTAAAACATTATGTTGTAGCATTATGAGATATAGTAAAATGTAAATGTTGCAAATTAAAATTAAAAACTGATAAAAATAATGATAGAAACTAAGTGATAAAACAATATTAAAAATGGCAGAATTGAAAACAAAGTAAAAAGATGTAGTAAGGTGGGAGTATCAGAAAAATCAAACAAAAAATTTTTTATTACTTAAACGGGTCTTCAGCTGTTTTTTTTTTCATATATTCAATGGGAGCCTTGCAGATTTCTGTGGGTAATAAATTCCAAGCCTTGGGGCACTAAAAACAAAAAAGCAGCATGACCAGTTTCTTGTGATTTTTTTGGGGCACATGAGGTCGTCCTGCTCCCGGGGATCTGAGAGCTCTGCACAGTATGTATGCCACAAGACAATCTACACCAGTGGAAATATTTTAAAATCAGTTCTCTTAAAAAGAGCGAGCCACTGCAAAGACGCTAAAATAAGGGTTATTGTTTCCTTTGTTTGTCTTTATTAAAAATTCTGGCAGAAGTATTTTTCAGGAGTTGTAGTTTGTCAATCAGCCTCTTGGGCATCCCTGTAAATAGAGCATTACAGTAATCGAGATGACTAAAGAAAAAATCGTGTGTCAACTTTTAACATTGTGCAGGTCAAAAAAATGTCCAACAAGTGGGATATTTCTGAGATCATGGAAGAAAGGTTTCAGTAACATAATTTCTTCTGTTGTTTAAAAATTAGGTCAGAGTTCATTTAAATTCCAAAATTCCGCACTACCAGTTTGACTGCTGTCGATTTAAAGCATCAAAAGTTTTGCTGCAATGAGTAAAAATTAACTTCGGCTCACCATTTTTATTTATGGCCTGTAATGTTGGTTGTTAAAATGCAAAATGAAAACTGATATGAAAGCTGCTGTGTGGAAAGTTTAAAGTCAACTTTTTTTGTCGTCCTTTTTAACAAAATGCCGTGCTTCGAGACTTCGTAGACATACTTGTCTAAGTGATTGATATTTCTAGTCCTTGCTTGTGTTTGTGCTAATACATTCACGGAAATGAAATTCGTAAGCTGCAATATTGACTTAATAGAGTTTACTTAATAGTTGTAGAATTTAGAAGAAACTGTTGAGACATTTTCCGCAAGTACAGTCATGTCTGTTGGTATTTGGACATTGACAGAGCTATTGCTATTTTAATTGTCTTGCACTGTGTATATTGTTGAAATTGAATAATGAGTAGGAAATCAAACTGCAGACTTTCAGCTTTTATGTTGCAATGTTTGCATCTAATTCAATAATAATAATAATAATAATAATAATAATAATAATAATGATAAATTTGATTTATATAGCGCTTTCTTGGATACTCAAAGACACTTTACAAAATAAAGGACTAAACAATGACAACAGAAACAAAGACAGAGACAACAATAACATGAACGAAGACAACAAAATGTTGAAGTAAAGAAAAGCCAGTTTGAACAGGTGGGTTTTGAAGTTTTGTAGTGAGTCTGAGTTCCTGATGGGCTGTGGCAGTGAGTTCCAGAGGGTGGGGGCGGCGGCGGCGAAGGCTCGGCCTCCCAATTCAAGTGAATGGTGTCAGAATGGCTGCTCTTTTTGCATGTTGATCGGACATTTGGCTGTTTAGATGTCCCTAGGCAAGTTGTGCGTAATTTCATTATTAATTTATTTCCAAGTGAACACATTACAGGTCCTGTGTTGATTCCAAGTGTGGCAGTTATTTTTGGAATCTCTCGTTAAGAAAACTCAATGCAAAGTGTGTGTGCTGTGGCTTCCAGTGAAGCAAGCCATCACTGGGGTGAAAAATCAAAAGGAACCTAGCAGAGAGAAAGCAAAAAAAAAAGAAGCATTTGATGTGGCCAAATCGATTATTTGGTACATTCTCAGAAAGAAAGTATGCACTGGTGAATGCACTCAGAAAGACCAAAGGCCCTTAACTACTTAAAACAACTGTGGTCAATGACAGGAAAAGTCTTTCTCTAGTGAGTAGAAACCCTTTTACAACAGTGGGCAAGTGGAAAGCACCCTTCAGGAGGCAGAAATTTGAATCAAAGTCGGCAATCAAGAGAATACCTCGCCGGAGTAAATACCAAGGGTTTACCAGCGGATGGAAACCGTTGGAAAGTTTCAGAAGCCCGGAAGACCAGGGTCCTCATTTATAAACCGTGCGTAGGTACAAAAAAGATATGTACATCACTTTCTTTGCAGATTTCTGATTAATATAAACAAACTTAACATTAAAAAAAACAAAAATTATTGAGATTGTGCACAGTGTCAATAAATTCATTCGCTGATTAAGTGAATGAAATGTCCATGCAGTTTATTTTACCCATAGGTTTATAAATCAGGTTATTTTCCACAAAATGTCATTTTTATTTTTTTGTCCATACGTATTATTTAGGTATGAAATCCACACAAATTTTTATAAATAAGGCCCCAGGTTAGAGTTTGCCCAAAACATCTTTAAAACCCTGAAGAGATCAGGACCAACTTCCTATGGAATGACGAGACAAATATGTACCTGAATGATGGGAAGACATGAACTATGGAGGAGGGCAGGAACTGCTGATGACCCGAAGGATATCACCTTATTGGTGATGCATATTGGAGTCAGTGTTATGGCATGGGGATGTGTAGTTGCTTATGAAGATGATTCCTTTTGTAGTTACTGTTACTGTTACTTGATTGCTAAGAAGTGCTGCAGGTTGAATTCTGAATTGTATAGCGCTATGTTCAGATTCAGCCTAGTACTCTTGAAGTCATTTTTGTCCCTTCACAATGCCGATGGACAATAAACCAAAGTGTTCAGCAAAAGCAACCGAAGACTGTTTTAAGGCAAGCAAGTGGAATGTTATAGAACAGTCAATCCAATTGAGCCTGCATTTCACTTCCTGAAAGCAAAACTGAAGGTAAAATGGCCCGAGAACGAGCAGGAATGGTAGACAGCCACCGTGAATGCCTGGCAGAGCATCACCACGGAAGAAGCCCACCTTCCGATGTTGTCTATAAGTTCCAGACTTCAAGCAGTCATTGACGGCAAATGACTGGCAACCTAGAATTAAAAATGACCCTTTAATTTGTGATTAAGTTAGTTTGTCCAATTACTTTGTCCAAGCACAATACTTGACGAATTTATTGGACCTCTTGTCATAAAAACGAGAAAATACAAATATTTTTGAAATTTGTCAAAAACTTGTTTAAAACTAAAAATAATAATGTGCTTAACTACTTTTTCTGCTTTTTTGTAAAACCATAAATTTGAAAATTCATGGATAACAACAATTATATTTTAGCATGAAAAAGAATCCATAATTGGGCAGAAATGTGGCAAATGAAATTTAATGTAGCAAAATGTAAAGTTGTACATGTAGGCAATAAAAACATTAGATGGGATTACTTCATGGGAGGTTGAAAACTGGACTGTGTGTCACACGAGAAAGATCTGGGAGTGATCATTGACCAAACCCTCACAGGCTCTAGCCATTGTGCCAAAGCAGTTAAAAAAGCCAATCGGATGCTGGGATACATTGGAAAAAGTATTGAGTACAAATCTAAGGAGGTGATGCTTCTTTAGTTCAACACATTCGTCAGACCACATCTGGAGTATTGTGTACAGTTCTGGGGACCATACTTTAAGAAAGATATAGGGCTCTAATTTCCTGGCGCAGCGCAGGTGGCGTAGCGTGGCGCAGCCAGCGCAGTGGTAATTTCGTGAGGTGCGCAGCCTTTGGTAGACGAACATGCGCCGAGATGGGTGTGGCGGCGTAGTTGGGGGAGGTGTCACATTTTCATCAAGACGCAGTGACAATTTCAAATGCTTGCGTTCTATGCTCATTAAAGCCGCTTGCACACTGGATGCGAAACGAATTTTTCGCACGACTGATTATAAACAAAGTCAATGCAAAGACGCGATAGTCAGACAGGGTTTTAATATAGCTCCGTGTCCGAAAGTCATAAAAGTTCAAATTTTTCCGAGTATTCCAGGAATTGTTAGACGTGCAAACTTGGCTATGTTTGTGTTCGACCTTCACAAAATGCAAATTGATAGCTATCGACTTTTCTTGGTCTTTTTAGCCTATTCGTCTGTTTTCTTCAGTTGAAGATGGACAGCAGTCTTTTTTCGGTCTTTCTTTTGAAAATTAGTCAGATGGATCGAACAGATTCACGCTTTATTTCCACAGCAGAGATAAAATAGTGCGTGAGCAAATCAATTCCATGACCATTGACAGTGTGAAGAAATTATCGCATGCACGATCAAGACTGTCTGACACGAAATGCAAAAATACTCCATGTCCACCAGCCCTCAAAAAGTAAAAGTATTGATATGAGAACATATTTATAACGAAATTAAGAATAAAAATATATCACCAACAAACGGGATATCCACTAAAGATGACCCGCCAATAAATAAATCGCAGTGTTCATTGGATGCTCTGTTGTTAAAATGTTTCTTTTTATTCTTTATTTCGTTATCAATCTGTTCTAATCGTCCTTTTTCTTTGGCTGTCAGACACGGAGACATTGTACATTGTCTCGCGCCAATGTCGACTCACTTTATTGAGCAGAGCTTAAATAGAAACATTGATTGAAATTCTCGGTACTCATCTTGAAGAACTGAGCCCTCTTATCAAACATTCACGTTTAATATCTAAAAGAGTCATTAGATTTGAAGAAATTAAAAACAATAATAGACTGTCGGACACTGAGATTTATTAAAACCCTGTCAGACTTTTGGACACAAGACGCAATCTGTCGAGCGAAAAATTAGTTTCGCGTCCAGTGTGCAAGCGGCTTAATACTAGGCTACTATTATTGTCACTTAGGTTTTATCGTCTTTAGTGGGGGAAAGGAATACAGCCTGATTGCTATGATGTCATACTGAGTTAAGATCACATATTGAAAATAAATGTGTAACGCATCTTTCATTGTTGTCCCTGCATGTTAATCCCAAAATTTAAAGCAGCAACAGTTTGTCATAATAGGAACACGCTATCCATCGTTCCTCTCACCAGTGAGCAAGATTTGACTCAGCCGTGTCACTTTCTTTGCCAACTTGCGCTGGAAGGAGGGGCAGAGGCGGGACAGAGGAGTACTTGCGCCAGGCAATGCCGGGCACGAAATTGACACATACGCCTGGACACACCCCGTTGGTCTGCGCCTGGTCTACGAAATTAGAGCCCATAGAGGCTCTTGAGAAAGTTCAGAGAAGAGTCACTAAACTAATTTCAGGTATAAAAGATGACAGCTATGAGAAGAGGCTGAAGATACTTAATCTCTTTCGTCTTAGGAAAAGGAGACTAAGGGGTGATTTGATTGAGGTCTATAAATATGTTAAAGGGATTAACAAAGTGAATTATTTAGGATTCCTTCAACCAAGTGTTGTGAGTAGAACTCGGGGTCACAAATGGAAGTTGACCAAGGGTAAATTTAGCACTGATATTTGGAAATATTTCTTCACCCAAAGAGTCATTTCAATGTGAAATAGCTGGCCTGACCATACTGTTGAGGCAGAGACCTTGGGGGTTTTCAAGAGCAGGCCTGGCTTGGAGCTAGATACCATTGAGTTATTGAGTATCTGAAGGGATATATTCACAATAGTATAAAGAAACTGGCGAGCGTAGTTTGGCTGAACGGCCTGTTCTCGCCATTCATGTTATGTTATAATTTCAATTAAAGAGCTTACACATACTGGTGGATCATAACCATTCCAGAAACATAAAAAAATCATTTTGGTAATTACCAATACTGTTAATTTCGAGCAGTTGTGGCATAAACATTACATTGGGTGGTGATCTAATAAATTTGTTAAGCATTATATATATAAAATGGTTGCAATTCCTACGCAGTCAATAAACTGTTTTTGACAAGCCCTTAAATTATTGCTACAGGACTACAATTCAAGCATGTTTCATTTCGAATTTATTGTGGTTAAAATGATGAAAATGGTTTATTTCCAAATACTTACGGACTAACTGTAATTGTGGCACTGCTACTGTATGTTTATTCAGCCATTGCATGACATGGTAAAATTGGCTTGTTTATGATCCTTTATCTTCCACAATCTACAGGGCTTTGCAGTCCCATCCTCATGGTTATCCAAAAACCTGCAGTCTTCAGCTGCCGCCTGCTCGGTACAGTTTATCTCCTTTTTTTGTTATCTCTAGCCTGAAGATAATTGCTGATATAGTTTGTGAAGGAGAACTGTCAGATTGCTCTAAATCTTGAAATTTCTATTGCCCAGCCAACAGACTAGTTCATACTATCAAAGCTTGAACAGAGCTGCCCTTGTGAAATTTTGAATGCTTGTGCATTGATATGGTAAAATAAGGGCTTAGGGATCATTGTATTGCAGTGGAATAGGTTTTTTGAATGCTCAAATGTATTGTGTGTTACCATGCGATCATAGTCAGTGAGCAAAAGTTTCATCAAAAAGATGTGGTATGAAAACGGCAAACTAGTCTATAGAGGCTGAAGGCTTGAGATTGCAAAGTATTCAAATACAAGATACCGTGATGCCTCTGTTAAGTACTGTAGCATAATTACCTCTGCCAAGGAGGTCATGTTTTTCTTATGGTGCGTGGCTACGTTTATTTATTTGTTTGTTTGTTTGTTTGCATCATTACAGAAAAACTTATTGACCGATTTTTGTGAAATTTTTACCAGAGGTGTATCTTGCCCAATCTTGAGGTGATTTCATTTTGGGAGTGATCCAGATCAAATTGCGCATCAAGGAATTTTTATAAAGGTTTCCTCACCAATGCAGGATTGGAAAATTGGAATAATAAATGCTGTATATTTTTAAATTGACTTGATGGTTGTAAATTTGCAAATGTGTTGGCAGAGGAATGCCCTCTCTGAGTTGTCTTGTAATTCTTGTGCTACTGGACCAGAGTGGAAAGGGCAGTTCTCCGTTTGCTACCTGCAGATCTTTTCCAACCTGACTGCCTGCCAGGCCCTGGGGAACATGTGCGTGATGAACATGCATTCCTTCAGCAGCATCGCCAATGATGCCTGCGGACTCTTCAACACCATCTTCAGAGCCACCGCTGCCCTGGGATCAGTGCAGGACATCTCCTACTGGTGAAGCACTGGCGCATGATTTATGAGACTAAAGCTATGACCTCCACTGAATTTAGATGACCAATACAGGGAAGAATGATGGGCCATGAAGGCCTATGAGCCATATCGCACATTTGAAATCGATCGATGTCTGTGCTTCTTAAAATAGAGCAAATGGTGGTAAGGCTCATTGGCTCCCCCGGCTCATTTGACCCCAGTTTCCGCTGCTGCTTTGCTCTTTAAGATGGTAGTTCAGATTATAAATCCATTTGAATGCAGTGTTTCACCCTGAAGAGACCTTGAATGGTTACTGGAAATGGATCGGCAGTTGTTTGGAGGCGGTCTGTTGTCTGAGTGTGCAAGGGAAGTGTCACATGGAAGAAAATCAAGAAAAATTATTTTTTCTCGTCAAAGTTAAGGCAAATTGTTAACCTTCCACGTTAGCATCCATATTAACATACTGAAGCCTGCATTGCGGGCAGCCTTTATAAATCCTTGACGGGACAGGGAATACGATAAGTGACCGGGGGGGGATTTGAGGTGGATTTTAATATTTGGGTTGTTGGTACACTGAATAACTCAAGACTGTGGAAATCACTGTGACTCTTTGGATTATATCGATACTTAAGCTCAATGGAGTTACAAAGTTGCTATGTTAAGACATTGTCAGATTTCATATTATGAAATTGGAACTTGTTAAATGAGGGGTCAAAGAAAATATTTTCAGTTTTGGACTTTATCGTGCGCCTCACAATCAAGCACCGCTGAAATGTAGTATTTGAGAGGGAAATGCATTGTTTTCAAATTGGAGTTAAAACGTCCTCTCTGTCGCACCAGGAGGTCCAGTCTGCCCTGGCTGTACTATGGAGAGCAGCCTGGCCTCGCCTCACGGGCCCTCAGAACAGAGGCTCTCCCTACAGGCTTCAGCTTCAGAGAGCCCAATAAGGTGATGAATACGGAATCATAGTATGGGAACCTGTACACCTAGCCTCGAGGGATGGCCTTAACTGTGCATTTATTTTTTCCGCTAATTATTGATTGAAATTAGTTCTAAACAAAATGTCACTTTGCCTGGTTCAGAGCAGGCGGGCTAGCAAGTTCATATTCTTTTCCGTCTTTTTTCATCTGTGAATAGAAATTTTTAATTCTGTATCATAGTGGTAGCCGGTCCTGTTCCTGGAAATTTACCATCCCGTGGTTTTCTTTTTTTTTTTTTTTTTTTCAAATCCAAAGAAAGAACATTTTATCAAACTACTCCAGATGCACATTTAGTTGCTAGTTTGTGTGTGAGGATGTACCGTATTACCTTTAAATTAAATCCCACTGTATAGTTGAGCTTCAGCAGCCGGGATTTATTATCCCGAGTCTGAAGGGAAAACAGGACGGTAATGCTGTCTGTGCTATTTCTCCTCCTGTAGAACACAAACATCAACTTTGTTGCCGCTGTTTACACTGCCAGAGGAGACTTCTTAAAATGGGAGACGGTTGGGGAAGGAAACCTGCAGGTGAAAATGATGACTTACGAGCTGTTTCAAACAGCAGTGCTGCACACTTATATTGCTCCCGCTGCAGTGCTTAATCATGTCTGTTCTGCTGCAGCTATGTCCTGACGCGGCCGCCAGGATCACAGCTGCCTACTCATTTGGCACTGACTACAAACAAAATGTGAGTGTCTGCGTTCTGTTTGTTACCTCATTCTTTGCAACGATGCTGTATATTGAATATTGAATGTATTTTTTGTCTCTATCCCTTTTTTTTTTTGTACACTCGTAATGAGTAATGAGGGACATATAGTTTTTGGATTGTTTGTAAATAAAAGTTACATAATCACTTCTGGGTGAAGGTGCGCATGCGCGTTTTTTTTTTTTTTTTTAACTCTGGAGATGTTTTTCGGAAGAGTTGCTCTTTTTTTTTTTCCAATATCAACCATGTAAATGCCACTTCATACTTTAATTCTTAAACTTCTTTGTTGATTCTTGGATGATCCAATCAAATTCAGATTTGCGTTGATGGTGGGGAGAGGGCATTTTCTTCTGAAATTGGGCGTGCTGGGATTTTCAATTTGGTCAGCACAACGGCCATCTTTAATTTGTTTTCCATCAGTTTCGAGGGGAATGGATGATCCGATCAAATTTAAATTTGCTGCGTGAGATTTGAGTAGGTAGAGGAAGGGTTTTTTTTTTTTCAAAAATGAAATGAGCGGCGTTTTGTGTGTTGAAGTGTTATCTGTTTAAAACTTTTTCAATTAGTGCACAGCTCCCCAACTGCGCAGAAATTCGTGGTTTTTTTAATTGCTTGTTTACTAATTTGCAGTGCAATATTCCGGTGTCAAAGCTTCTGAAGGACTTCTCAGAACCGCTGTTTTATGACCTGTTCATGGACTTCAGCGCTGGAGATGGCGAAAGAAGGCTGCTCGCTGTCCCTCTCCTGAACCGTAATCAACAGTACAACGGACAGTTTGTCAATCGAGGTGAAAAATGGATACCAATACCATCCTGCTTCCTCCATTCCTTGGGGCTTTATTTGATGTTAGTCACATATATGATTATAATAACTATTCGCAAGATTATCCACTGTTAATATTTTTTTTTTTTTTCGATCAGGCAGTAACATGAATAGCTGGTATCTGACGCGGCGAATCTTGATGGTGGACACTCTCAGTGGACGAGAAAACGCCCTGGATGCTCGTCCCAAAGTAATTCGTGTTGCCACAGACGTTAGAATGAGGTATTAATGATTTCTGAAAAACAAATTAACTTCTAAAATGGAGAAATCAAGGGTCAGACAATTTGAACTGCCTTTTTTTGTTGTGGATAACTGGTAATAAATGAGCACAACAGAAACAAATTCATGCGAGATCAATCAGGGGGATTACAGCCTTTGAATGCCTTTTGATTAAGTCATCGTGATGAGTCTATTTCGTGTTAAGTACTTTCGGAAAGCATGTAAACGGACATTTTTCTTGGTTTGAAAGCAAATAACGATGACCTCAATTCTTGCAGCTTCACGTTAGTTCCTGGTACTCAAAGAGGAGAGGTGTACCCTCCATTGATTTCTGTCTCCTACTCCGACATCCTTATTTCAGATGCCGACACACAGACAGTTTCTGTAAGTCACAGACCGCAGATATTGGTGTGAACATTCCTCATTTTCAGTGTACATAACCTCCAGGATCTTACAAGCAGATTACCATGGCTCTTTCACCCTATGTCTGCTTCAGTTCCATAACTCTGCCTGTCTCCACTATAGGTGTCATTTGCAATGGAATATGAAATGGACCAGAAGGAAGCTCAGATCAGAACAGATGTGAGTACTGAAATATTGAAGAGGGGCAGATGGGCTTTACACCTAAGCATTGTATCAGATTTTGTTCTGCTTAAGCCAGTGTTCCTGGGCAACTGCAGCCTCATTTTGTGAGCTGCAAAGGAAGTTTTCTCCGACCCTGCAATTACTGCACACTGTGAAACCAAGTCCTGTCCTATTATTTAATGCAAAACAAAATGCCGTAATGTAATCCAGGTATGCATGTTGGCGGCAAAAAGCCTTTGTCTGCCACCTAGCTGAGTCGAGCTATGTAAACTTGTTTTAGTGAATGGACAATGCAGCCGTTGCAGAATCAGAAGAGATGTCCAATTTAAAAGCCGAAACCTTGACTATGTTTTACTTTGGATTGTGGTTATTGAAAGGAGTTTTTGAGTGTTGCCGCATTGGTCTGTCAATCCTGAATTCCGACCTGTACCGATACATTCAAAAGACGCACTCCTTGCTGTAAGAAGTCGTGTTAAACTCCACCGATTCACTGCTTATCGCGGTGATTAAGGGTTTCCATTTCAAAATAAAAGATTGATAAGTATATTAAAGTCGAGATTTATTTACTGATCTGAGAATATTTACAAAAGGTGACAATCAAGGAGTCCAAATATGGGAAGGGTTTATCAAGAAATCCATATCAAGTGAATGCAGTGCTTGTTTCGGCATATGCAATGTTTTATCAGATTATTACAGTTGTGGAAAATTGGTAAAACTAGAAAATTATTTCCATATGAAATGTCCCAATCAGTTCTAACTGTTTGCCAAATTTTCCAGATTGCTCTGGGGGTACTTGGTGGAGTAGCTGTGCTGTATTCTCTCCTCAAAACAGCCAGCTGGAAGAGAAGGATTGCTTCACCTATAATTGATATAGAGGTTAGTATTTACTTGGAACATGACTGGTACGAAGCTCAGTGGGTTTTTTTTTTGTTTTGTTTTAACCAAGTCTCCTTACTTATATCACTGGCAACTATGGACTATTCAATGTTAATGTTGCTCTAAAACTGCTCATTGGAGTCCAGAATTGAGAAAATGCACTCTGTTCGTTTGTTAAATTTACTTTCATACAGAGTATTGACCTTAACAACTGTGCCATTCTAATTTACCACTTCTCAGAATTGCAGCATGGAAAATTCAAATAAATATATATAAATAAATATATATAAATATATATGTGATGGGTGTCCATTCATTCTCTACTACAATGAAAATACTGCAACTTATTATTTGATGCTTTAACTTGTAATTTTCATTCTTTATTGTAAACGAATGCTTTTCTCAAATCTGATCACTACAGCAGACTCCAAAAAAAGCTGGAGTTGGGGCAATTAAATGCAGGTTGCTCACTGTGGCAACAATGGCCATGTTGAAAATCATATTGGACTTCTTTACTATAACCCCAATTCCAAAATAGTTGGGACAAAGTGAGAATTGTGAATAAAATCAAAATGCAATGACTTTCACCAGCCAGTATTTTATTCACAATAGAACAGAGATAACGTAGCAAATGTTGAAACAGAGAAATTTTACAATTTTATCCACAAAATGAGCTCATTTCAAATTTTATGGCTGCTACAGGTCTCAAAAAAGTTGAGACAGGGGCCTGTTTATCATTCCGTGGCATCCCCTCTTCTTTTTAACACTGTAGGCGTCTGGGCATTGAGGAGACAAGTTTCTTGAGTTTAGCCATTGGAATTTGATCCCACTTAATACAGGCTTCCAGCTGCTGGAGAGTTTAGGGTCCTATTTGACAGACTTTTTGTTTAATTATGCACCAAATGTTTTCAATCGGTGAAAGATCAGGACTGCAGGCAGGCCAGTTCAGCACACGGACTCTTCTACTACGAAGCCATGCTGTTGTAATAGCTGCAGTATGTGGTTTTGCATTGTCCTACTGAAATACACAAGGCCTTCCCTGGAATAGATGTTGTCTGGAGGGGAGCATATGTTGCTCTAAAACCTTTATATACCTTTCAAACATTCATGATGCTTTTTAAAACATGCAAACATGTCCCACACCATATGCACTAATGCATCCCCATACCATCAGAGATGCTGGCTTTTGAACTGAACGCTGATAACAGGAGGAGTGGTCTTTCTCCTCTTTAGCCCGGAGGACACGACGCCCATGATTTCCAACAAGAATGTCAAATTTGGACTCGTCTGACCGCAGGACACTTTGTCACTTTGCTGCAGTCCATTTTAAATGAGCCTTGGCCCACAGAACACGGCAGCACTTCTGGATCATGCTCAACAATGGTTTCCTTTTTGCATGATAGTTTTAGGTGGCATCTGTGGATGGCACGGTGAACTGTGTTTACAGACAGTGGTATCTTGAAGTATTCCTGGGCCCATTTAGTAATGTCGATGACGGTGAGTGTTGCAGTGGTGTCTGAGGGCCCGAAGATCACAGGCATCCAGTAAAGGTCTTCGGCCTTGTCCCTTACACACAGAGATTTTTCCAGTTTCTCTGAATCTTTTGATGATGTTATGCACTGTCGATGATGAGACCTTCAAAGTAGGGCTGGGCGATATATCGATATTATATTGATATCGTGATGCAAAGTAAAATATCGTCACGGATTTTGACTATCGTAATATCGTGATATGAAATAAGTGTTGGCTTTTCTGGTTTTAAAAGCTGAATTACAGTAATGGGTTGCATTTTTCTGCACTTGCAAGACTGTTGAAGCTGTTGCCTGCACCTGTTACATCGTTATGACATTACTAATAAATGGTTATAAAAAATATTATTGTTTAAATATTTTGCAAAAGCACCAACATTTGTCCCGATAATATCGGCAAAATATCGATATCGAGGTTCTCGGTCACAAGTATCGGGATATTAGATTTTGTCCATATCGCCCAGCCCTACTTCAAAGCCCTTGCACTTTGACATTGAGGAATATTGTTTTTAAAGTATTCCACAATTTCTTATGCCAGCCTTCACAGGTTGGAGAGCCTCTGGCCATCTTTACTTCTGAGAGACTCAGCCTCTCTAAGACATCCCTTTTATAGCAAATCTTGTTACACACCTGATGCCAGTTAATGTAATTAGTCGCTAAATGTTCTTTTAGCGGATTCTCTCATATTGCCTGTGTTCCCAACTTTTTTCAGACCTGTTGCAGCCAGAAATTTTGAAATGAACTCATTTTGTGGATAAAAATGTAAAATGTCACAGTTTCAACATCTGAAATGTTATCTATGTTCCGTTTATAAATAACATATTGGCTCATGTGATCAGAAAGTCATTGCATTTTGATTTCATTCCCACTTCGTCCCAACTATTTCAGAATTGGGGTTGTACATACTGCACCTGTGCATACTGGATACCTCATGCTGCTCCACATAGCTATACGGTGAATTACCCAATGTTTGACAATAAATATGCCCTTTACTAGGGAGTTACCTGTCCACCAAGTTATCACTATCACCAGTCGGTGGGATGTTATCACTGGTTACGTTAGTTGGTACAATACAGTGGGCTACGTTGAGAGGTTGTGGCAGTGTGCTTTGAAATTTGTCCATTGTAGTATGATATTCAAGCATCTTTGACCAACATATGGTAATCCTCATATGTCGTTGTTGTGAACTTTTTCTGGTGTAACTTGTGTCTAAAACGCAATTCTAGGGGGGCGTGTCAGTCATCGTGGTTAAATGTGTTCCTGGAGGTGCCTACATGTTTATGAAAATACTTTGCCTAAGGTGTGCTGAGTGCTTAAGTTGACTCTTCTATTCTGTGGATCAGTTTCAGGTTTTTTTTTTTTTTTGCCTCACTGTGCAGTATTTTTTTATGACTTTGGTGTTCAATTTATGGCTCTGATGGAGCTTACAAAAATGTATCATTACACGCCACTTTAACTGGACTATCTGAGCAATACTTTCTTATTATTTTTAGACCATTCTGAAGTTCTTGCTCTTCTACGCTGGGGATCTTGCCAATGTGTTCTTTGTCCTGACAGTGGGTACGGGATTGTATTGGCTCATTTTTGCTAAGGTAAGCACAGTTGTTAGAAGTTCACAATCGGCAATAGCGCTTCACGTACACACTGAAATTGTGCAGTGCATGCTACTTAACTGTGTTTTCTTTCTCTATTTCATTTTATTACATTTTTCTGGTGGATATTCTGTCCAGACGGTGGAGGCAAGTCTTTCTTTTGTTTTGTCTTTGGTTTGTTCTTGTTTGTTTGTTATTTTTACAGTGTGACAAACAGTTCACAGCTGTTGGAAACAGTTGGGTTTTCTGGTGTATGTCTTAAGTCTTGGGCTTGAGTTCCCCCGGAATATGTGCCTCTCCCTCGGTAGGCACCTCTTTAGTAGGGGAAAACGGTCACTCCTGGGGAGTGCATCAGAGCAATGCATGCACTTGAGCTACAGTGATTCTTGTGTGCGTCTGGTTGGCATGGCATTGATGTGTGAGCTAAGAACAGTCGCTCGTTTAAAAAAATGGGAGTCTACGGGGCAAAGCCACAAATAACGCAAGAGTGACACAAGGCCCGGATGCGCTGCGTCATGTTCGTGGAGAAACACACTTTTTAACCTGATGCACAAGCTTTGTTTCTGTTGCATGCATGGTGCATATCGCACAGCCGCAGAAACAATGTTGACACAACAATCAGTCAGTAAAAATAGGCTAGAGTATGTCACTCACCAAATCTTTCAATGGCAATGGCATTTTTTAATCATAGAGAATGGTGCGAATTAAGTAGCTTGGGCATGAAGTAGTTACATGTAGTATACCTGTACTGTCAGAGCTAAAATTTGGAGGTAACCATTGAAGCAGTTACTTCCGTGTCTGCGGAATGTTGCTTGACTGAATGTAATGTTTGTCGAGCTGACCCCTGATCCATAGCTGTGCGTTAGTAAAAGTACTCCGCTTATCTTCTCCAAAAAATGTGTCTTTTGTACGTTCATGATTGATTTCAGTGATACTTTTTACCATCTTTTATTTTTCTCTGCTTTCAGCCGCAGTAAATACAGATTCCAATTCAACCTTCTCAGCAGTAGTAGAATTTTTAAAATCTGGCCTCAGTGGATCTGTGATGTCTGAAAACAGAGGAAAAGAATGCTTTGTACAATTTCAATGATGCACTGTCATTAGAGACAACGTTTAATACGTACTTTAAGCAATCTGGCTTTGGTAAATGCCTGCATAGGTGCATGTATTAGAAAAAAAAAGAAAAGAAAAGTGCACCTGTTGCGTTAAAAGAGGGACCACCCAATGGCTGCGTGGCTGGTGTTATAGCTTCAAGTGATTCCAATTAAAGCATATTCATTGCGACAACGTGTCGCTGCATGTATGTGCCTGGTGTTGCTGGGGTTTAAAGGTGCAGTAATATTCATGTGTGGGATCCTGATGGTGTTTGTTGTCTCACAGGCCCAGAAATTCGTCTCCGTGCTTTTGCCCCTGCCTGCACAGGAGGAGCGTTTTGTCACCTATGTGGGCTGTGCTTTTGCATTGAAGGTAACATCACTGTTTTTCGAGGGATTTTAGCAATATAATGTTGTGACGGAAGTATAAATTCTGACAGAGAAGACGCCTCCTTCCCAAACTAGCACGAGGTGGATCGGCTACTAACCAGTTTGCCATGTCTTTCTTTGCCCTTTTTCACAGGCTGTCCAGTTTTTGCACAAGTTTCTCCATCAGTTATCTGTGGATGTATTCCTCATTGACTGGGAGAGGCCCAGAGGGAAAGTGATTGAAGGTATTTGTATTTATTGCATTACTTTTAGATTTTATTTACTCTGTTGCACTAATGGAAATGACATAATTTTACACTTTTATGCAAGTTTCACCGAATTTAGACCTTATCTAGATTGCCCGTTTAATTCATGAGAAATTCTTTTTTTTTTTTGTTTTTTATTTTTGTTTTAAGGCTCAGGTGAGGTGAAGAGTATGCCTTCTCCAGTCAGCATATGGAGGACGTACTTTGTAGCCAATGAGTGGAATAAGATCCAGACCATTCGCAAAATTAATCCCACCTTCCAGGTCATCTCTGTACTTTTCTTCCTGGAGGTACGCCTGCACCCTTGAAGATTCCTTTCTTATTGCTTCAGCTGGAGGACGGGATCCGTTAGCTGCAATACTGTAACTTGGTTTTCGTCCTTTAGGGTGATTTTCCACATGATAGAAAACAAAGTTAAAGGGGATTTACTGTGCTGTTTTTTCCCCAATTTATAGTATTCTTGGATGTCCGAAAGGGAGGTTTAAAAACCTTTCAGCAAAGAAAAAAGTAAAAATCCATGATTTCTTCAGCATATGATTCCTGTCATCCCTAACTCTCTGAGAAATGGGCTGTTCTGAATGAGCGTCCCCTCTATAAAATGAGCTCTGCTCTGATTGGCCAGCAAACAGAGCCATTGGCCCCATGTGCTGAAGAAGACCATGTCAAAATCCCCTGGTTGCGAACAAATCTGTAAATACATGGCTGATTTAGTAGCTAACTGGCTATTAAACTACACCGTGAGTATAGAGAGGTTGTATCTGCAGACTAAGCAACTATGAGAATGGCTGTGATATTCACACAGAAGCGCGACATGCGGTCACCATAAGAGTGAATATACTTGGAATTCATTCTCTAATGTTAAGAATCATCCGTGGCTAGATTTTTCGTAGTAGTTACAGCTAGCTAATGTTGTGTTTATTGTGAATGGCTATCCTATTCTTCTACACCTGAATTCCATTAAAAACTGTCACCAATTGTATCTGTTCCCATCAAGGCTTCTCATACATCGCCTCTGGCCAAACGCGCCACAGTTTTTAAATGCACATTCGATTTAGCTGCTTGCTTGCCAATAACTGCATTATGATTATGGAAAGGTAATGCATGCATGCTAAGAGATTTTTAGAGTGGTACTTAACTACATGGACAACCACGCCACACAAGTTTAAATAATTGTAATGTTACACTTGGAATTCAGCTTAAATAGATTTCGGTAGTGCGTATCTTGCTCACTACAGATTGTCTTTAACAATAATTTAAGCCACCGCTTCTTTGTATTTTCCAATGGAGGCAGAAAATGACATGTAAAGTTTTGTTGGTCATTGCAGTCGACAACAGAGCACTTGGCATTTTTGCTCGAATAAAGGTCAGCTTTTCTCAGTGACCCTGTGCCAGGAGCAAATTACCAAATAAAGAAATCTGTCACGCTATGACATCACACTGTAGCCAAAATGGTAAAACTATTTGAAATGGTGCACTCAGAGCTGTAGGAAACCTGTAGTTTTTCTCACATGGATTACCTCTGCATACGTTTACCTAATCATGTGAAACTTTGACACATTCAATATGAATATCCATGTGCGCAAGACTCAAAATATGGAAAAGTATAACCGGTCCCCCCTAAAACTTTTGTTTTGGCTCCAAAATGGCAGCTTAAATCCTTTCTGCTACTGAGTGTTCGTCAGATAACTGTTGTACTGTGGAAATAGGAGCCATAAGAGAGTACGCGTGTAAATGCTGTGGCATAGGGGACCACTGGCAGTCAGTCACTTGCTCCATTGATCCAATACTGGGAGATAACTACAGATCATGCTCGCTTCCGTTCTCCACTAGAATTGTTTCTAATTATATATTTTTTTGTATATAAATAATCTGAATTTTTTTTTTTCTTTCTATTTTGGTAATGGCCGCAGGTTGTGGGTTTCTCCAGCTTGGCACTGAGAGACCCCTCCTCCACTCTGAGGAGAGATCCTAAAGCCTACACCCCAGCGTGGAGTCTCATTCTCAGATTTGGTGTGGCTTCAACCATGTGGATTGTCATTGGCTTCCTACAGGTGATGGACTTAAACATCGATGGCGTGCAATGCCTTGTGTACATGTTCACTCACTAAGTGCCATAGAGTTCTGGAACAGTGTGCCCTTAAAGTACCAAGCAAATCTGGCTACCCGGTGTTCAAAATGCTCACCTATGGTTTTTAAAAGTGCAGCCTTAAAATAATGTACAATTTTTATTTCCTTTTATGGTTTCCTGTCGGGACACACCTAACAGACCCAGGTGTAGACAGCAGTCTAGATCCCAGACCACATTTTTTATCATCTGCAGAGCAAAACCGTATTCCAAGCTTGATACGATTCTACCACATATGATGGAAGTGCATGAAAAAGTGTATGTAAACTTCTGAACCACTGGGAATGAGATGAAAGAAATTAAAGCTGAAATGAACAATTGTGTTTACTATGATTCTGACATTGTACATTCTTAAAACAAAGTACAGATCCTCACAGCTGGAAGACTGGGAATTTTTACTGGGCTTAAATATTAGGATTTTTGAAAAACTGAATTTATATGGATTTGACTCAGGTGTATATGAGCTCCTGACTTCACTGTGTGCATTTTTACATTTTCAGTGAATGGAGGAATGTGTAATTGTAGGTTTTTCATGTAATATGCTTATGTCTTTGTTTTGTTGAAAATACTTGTGAGAACTGTGGTTATTTTTTTCTCTCTCTCTTTTCAGATAGTGTTCTTTACAGTCATCTATGAGAGGTTTGTGAAGGACAAAATCAGGCAATTTGTAGACCTCTGCTCAGTCAGCAATGTGAGTATTCTGTGGAGTTGTTATGATATTCACTGGCTTGGCAGACGCCCTTACCCCGGGCAAATTACATGGCTTACACTAAACATGCTGAAGAGGCTCCAACTGCTTTGCTCAAGGGAGGATTTGTCACCTGCTGATTGCCTGTAACAAATTTATAGATGTATCACAAAAAGAAGAGAAAATGTTATTAAATTTTGTTCCAAGATATTTTTGAGACTCATTATAAATTAACAAACAGGTATGACACTCATTTAGCTGTTCTCTCAGTTTCACACTTTTTTTTCATAATGTTCTTCCCTCATTTGAAGCTGTTTCTAGATTAACAATCAGTCCCACACTGACATCGCTTTTCTCCGACTGCAGATCTCCGTCCTGCTGTTTTCCCACCGTTGTTATGGATATTACATCCATGGCCGCTCTGTGCACGGCTACGCTGACACTAATATGAAGGAAATGAACGTTCACCTGAAGAGGGAGGCGGTGAGTGCTCAACACTTTCTTCGATGCCTTCATAATATGCTGAATTTTACTATCCCCCGCCAACACGAAGTGGGAGGGGGATATAGGTTTGACCTCCGTCCGTCCGTCCGTCTGTCTGTCTGAGATAAAGGGGACAGCTTTACTCCGAAACTACTACAGATACGGTAACCAAATTTGGTGTGTTACTTCAGACCATAAAGGCCTTGATCGAGTTCGAAAATAAGAAGCACACGATTAGCGGGGGATGTTGTAGACCATGTCGACTTGTTAGGTATAGTCATGCAGTTGATAAGGTTGGATTTTCTCGCGAGCGCGTAGCGAATTATAATGTTCCATCGTGCTTTTGTGTATGCAGCTTGACCCCATAATGTTAAGGAACTTTACTATTCACCTGTCATTGTGCTGAGGCTATAGTTGGAATTATGGTTAAGATGCACCAAGACCCTGTGGTATGTTCTGAAGTGTTCTTTCTTGCCATTCGAGTTCACAAAACCAAAACATCAGTGCTTCAACCGCTCAAAAGCAAAAAAAATTGTTTTGCTGAGATATTCACTACACCTGGGCCTTTCAAATCTGGCTCTTGAATCCAAATCCAGTCCTGGTTTTCTCACCCTCCAGGCAATTTTATGAGCAATTGTTGCCTCTGATTGGCCGGACTGTATACACACCTGACTCTCAGCTAAAGGGAGGAGAGGAAACCAGCAGTTCTCAGCTCTCCAAGACCATTATTTGGGAAGCCTTGCTTACACCATGTTGAGTTGTCTCGTACTCTGTTGAAAATTTTCGAAATATGCCAGACGGCAGCTCATAGTCTGCTTCAGATAAATGATACTGTCTATGCAATACATGCTGTCACACTCCCATTGTGTTGTTTTATGAAACTTTATGAAGTTTTAGTGGAGCTGCAGCCATAATGACTAAGTTGTATGACTACTCGCCATTGGTTTTATTATTTTTTTTTTTTTTTTGGCTCTTCTTGAACATTTTACTGCTGCCCTTTGAAACAATCTCCCATTTTCTATCATGTGCAAGTGTGGAGACTGAGATGGCAGAACAGTCATTTTGTGTTGGGTTGAAAATTTTTTGACAAATTTTTGAGGCATGAGGATCATTTCAGAAACGTACTTATGGTGCTAGCTTTGACCTTCCAGAATACGGGGTTACTGGTGCTGGGATTTGCACATACTGCCAAATTGTGGAAGTAGCATTATGTGAAACCATTGAATATGCACTTCTGGTTGGTGTTCAAGGATGTGAGAGTGAGAAGTTAACCATATTTTACTGTGGGTTAAGTAAACTTTTCTTATTTTCAGGAGAACCTCTGTGGTCGAAGAGGGCTGCTCCCCAACACTGACATTCAGACCTTCCAGGTGTCCATCACCCTGAGGCTCCGACAGCAGTACGACAGGATGCTGGATCCACTGACAAGGGTTTGTCCAGTTAGCCAACAATCTTACAATGTGCCCTCATCCTGTAGCGGCTTCTGAAGTTTAACTGCTCGTGAACTTTTTCAGAGAAACGGACCGTCCCAGCTGTTGGATGCCTCCTCCAGCCCACTGGAGCTGAACACCAAAGCTTATCACCACATAAATAAGTTTCTGGGCTCGGTTATAGACCATGTAAGTCCTGGATTCTTTTGAGCCGGTTCATTGTTTGGGTATTTCAATTTCATGTGTGCAAGTCTTACTATTGTATCTTTTTCACATAGGCACATAAGGAAATGGACTACATTGTGAAAGACAAGTTGTTGCTGGAGAGACTGATTGGAATGGAATTCATTGAACCCCTGGACAAAAGCATATTTTATAACGGTATGATTTTGACAAATGTCTTCTTCACCGAGTCATTAATGGGGAAAATTCATTTTCTTGAAATGAAAATATGTGTCATGTCTGTTAAGTCTTAGATTTTAATGTTTCTCATTGATGTTTTTTAAATTCCTAGATGAAGCTCATTCATTCAGTGACGTCCTTTACTATGGCAATGAGGCCACCCTGCTGATTTTCGATACACTTTTCTTTTGCGTCGTGGACCTGGGCAGTCAGAGCTTTGTCTTGGCTGCAGCTCTGACTTACCTGGAACAGCTGGTAAGAGTCCTTGTAAAAATATTTTTTATCTCTACCTGCAATCATCCATTTTTGTTGGTTATATGGTTGGCAGTGTGTGATAAACTGCTCTCAGCCAGTTCCATCCACTCTCTGTGTATTAGCACTGTCCTTGCAGAACCCACCCTGCCAGCCGTATATTGGATCCTGTTGTGTAAAATGCCTCACTTTTCACCTGTCTGTACCGTAAAAGCCAGGCTTAAAGTTTATGTAAAAAGCCTTTTCCGATAAATTCTTCTGTACTGATTCCGTGCTCTCGTTGTGCCCTTGTATTTGGTTGAATGCATACAAATGCATGACAGTTAAACTCCAGGTTGTCTCATGTCTTAGGTGTAAGGCAAATGCAAACACTGAAAAAATTCCTTGTTTTGTCCAGGTATTTCGATGGATCCGTAATTCCATGGGTCGGAGAAACTTGGCAGCAAAGACACTTGTTGATAAGAGATTCCTCGTATAGTATTAATTTAGTGATTGTCATGGACCAGTGGCCTCACATTCATTTATTTTTCTCTATGAAAGTGTTTTAGTGTTCCTGCTGCTTTGAGTACATCACATTTTTCAGAAGTGAGGTTTTTATATTTCTGTTAAAAAATGTATTTATTTTTGAACATTTGATTTTTTTTTTTTTTTTATCTTGATGTTTTCATTTGACTGTTACATGGGTATGGAAATGTTGACTTTGTATTGTGTTTGTGTTCGTATTAAATGATGTTTTATAGCAATTTTTAAGAGGTGTTCAATTATGTTTATGTGTGAAATTCATTACTCACGTGAATACACATGACTTCACAGTCTTGTGCTTTTTAAACTCGCTGAATTCCACCTTCTCCTTCTTCCTACAATATAGTCCCGTCTTGTATGATAACTGACAGAAGGCTCTGCACGGTCTCTTGGAGTTTATGTTTGCCGGAACCGGATTTCACTGTGGGATGAATCATACGATCAATTATTATTATTATTTTTTTTTTTATTACCTGGGAGTCATTTTTTTCACATGGCTTGGATTACGTTTTGTCTAAAGGTATGAAACCATTCAGAGTCGCAAATGCGATGGATAATAAAATGAGGTGGAGGCAAATGCTTTTCCCACCACCGTACGTAAATCCTTCCTCAGTAGAGGCTTGGATTGTTCCGCACTAATTGGCTTTTCATTTGGCGGCGTTTGGCAGGAATAGTTACAGCGGACGCTTTAAATAGACGAAACATGACCTGGTGAGGTTATGTCAGGACATAAGTCCCATACCCATTTCTTTACTGGTTATCTCGATCTGCATTATTCGAAGATAACAGATTTTTTTAATGCATGGAATGTTTCTTGAATTGAGCATATGAGGTTTAGATCTGCTTAGATTGTGCTTTCTTCAGACCCTTGGTGGAAATTTAACTAATCTATTTCAACGTTTTAATCATTTACCTCAATTATCCGTCTTCACAATGACATATTAAAAGTTTCTGATGCAGCTTACACTGAAGTGTTGTAGGGTCACCGATTCAGATGTATGTATGGTGGTTCGAACATTATTTATTTCTTTTTTGTCTTTGGTCATCTGAGGTCATGATTTGCAAATGTATGCCTCGCAGTAGATTTCAAAAAGTAATGGGTTAATCCCGTTGGATGTGCTGTTGGGGGCGGGGACACCGGACTCGATGGTTCCTCGCTATGTTAATGATGAAGTCGTTGATAATTTGCGGTCTCTACTATGCGGGGATGGCCACCGGGTCCGTGGCTTAAGGTCCCGCAAGCCGGTGCAGTTACTTACGCGTTGTAATAAGCAGAAGAAAGAAGGGGTAGGCCTAAATCAGAGGTGTAAAATCCAGGGGTCAGAAAGTAAAAGTCCTGCCAAGTTCTTCTCCCTTCCACAGGATGAGCTAATCACTCATATTGGCTCTATCGCCTGTCTAAAGTAAATCCAGGTGGTTTGAATAAAGTTCTGGGGAGAATTTTTACTTTCTGAACCTGGACTTTACACCTCATTGTGTGCACCATGTATTTTGCCTGAAAGTCTTATTTATTTCACAATTGACTTGTGTAATGGTTTTTTTTATATATATATATTTCTTTGATATATTTTAATTTATTATATGGGTTTTAAATGTAGGCTATAAATAAAAGAGTTGTAATAGCTCAGTGAAGTTGACCAATCAGATCGCTGAGAATGCTAGGCTGGGCCTGTGTGAGATGCTGGCCTGGGATGATCGCTACTAGCAGATCTGACAGGGGGTGGAGGTTGACAGCGACAAATTCCCTCTGAAGGCGGGGTAGGTTCGGTGAGTGCGGGATTCGTATTCATCGCTTTATTCCGTTTCCTTGCATGCGGGTTATGCATCAAGCGAATCACTACGCATCGATTCGACAGGAATAGAGGAATTCTTGATCTTTTGGTGTTGACATTGTTCTGGATTTCTGGTTGCCGTATTCTGTTTACCCATTTAGCGAAACGCTAACTTCACGTTAGCTTGGATCGACACTGCTTGCAGCGCGTACTGTGACTGAAATAGTTCACCAATTTCAGGCAAGTTTCGATCGTCAGGTCTAAGTTAACTAACATGGTTTGGTGGGGGTTTTTTTATCTTTTTGCGTTGAATATACGTAGTTTTTCCCATGCCAATGAGCTGTATAGGTACTTTAAATGAACTCCGTGGCTGTGTTTTGGGATGGGTCTCTGCGCTCTACCTCACCGCCTAATAGCTAGTTAAACATTAAACATGATTAAGTTGGGTACATGATGCGCGTTAATCTGCAAGACGATTGTTCATTTGCACGGATTATTTCATTGCAACTAGGTAGCTACCATGTAACGTTGAACTGTCCAGTACTGAGCTAATTGTCATATTGAGCTGTATTTGCTAGCTTGGGGTGAACTGTTAAAAAACCTAACTGTCTGTCGGAGACGCTAATGTCAGTAATGTGCACACATTGCAGTGGGCGCTGCTTATATTTACAGTCGAGATCTTGCGCTGAAAAGTGACGGTGTTTTCTGTAATCATAACCAGTTAATATATTTTTGAAAGAAAGAAAATGTCTGCGTAACTAAGCGCTTGCAGCGCTATGCTTGATTTATTGTTTGCACGTAATTTGACTATAGATGAAATTTCTGACTGACGTCATGTATTATAGCCTGGATTAAGTAGCAAGTCCTGCTGCCCGGCCAGTTTTGCCAGATCTCCTCACATACACTTAGAAGTCTCTTTCGCTTGAATCGAGATTTCCAAAAAGGAAGTGGCTATTCGCCCCGCAGCGGTGTGAAGCGGGGGAAAGACATCGGCTATCTGCCCCGCAACGGGGCCGATAAGACGAGCAGTTCTGCCATTCGCACCACGGTGGGACGGACCAGAGAAGCACTTCTGCCATTTGCCCCGCAGTTGGGCCAATAAGAGATTTTATAACCTGCCCAGCTCTTTGATCTTTCGCGCTGAACCGTCGCGGGGCGAATAGCCTCTTCCTTTAAAAAAAGGACCATTCAGATCAGTAATCCGGTGAGGAGCTTCAGTACGGAATTTGCAAGTGTGAAGAACAGATGTCAGCTGCGGAGTTTTAAAAATAGCCGGCTGCACACTGCCCTTGAGCTGGATGATTTTAATCTACAGTAGCCGAATAGTGGAAATGTTTTAACCCTACCGGTATTTTGCTAACGTAGTTAGGTAGACCTCACAAAATTAAGTCGAGCTGCACCAGAATCCCCTCGGAGACCTCAGTTCATCTCTAAAACACATGTGAGGTACTAACTCGGCTTTGCCATGTATGGCTGCCACTTGTATGCACACATGCGCACCATACGTGGCACGCGTTCGTGTCCTCAGGACGGGTGACGGGAGCACACTATGGCTCGTATAAATGTAACACTTTCCTGTATATAAAGTGGTGGGACATTCAATTGCTTGATAGCCATCATAGCAGCCTATTTTCTATTTAGGTTCAGGATTTTGCCAGATCTAAGGTATATTGTGGATCTCAGCCGATTTTTTATTTTATTTTTTTTTAAAGATCAGCGGTTCCTGAAATATGAGCGTTTGAAATGTCTGCACATAGGCTTACTATGGGCTCAGTATGCTAATCTCGCCCGAGTTTTTGCCATTTAATGTAAAATCGCCAGAATTAACTGGAGTTCTCTGGTTTACGGTATCAGAACTACAACCCAATTTCCGAAATAGTTGGGACAAAGTGAAAATTGTGAATAAAATCAAAAAACCACAATGACTTTCAAATCACATCAGACAGTATTTTATTTACAGCAGAACAGAGATAACATAGCAAATGTTGAAATAGAAATTTTACAATTTTATCCACAAAATGAGCTTATTTCAAATTTGATGGCTGCTATGGGTCTCGAAAAATTTGGAACAGGGGCCTGTTTACCGTGGTGTAACATCCCCTCTTCTTTTTAACACAGTGTGGAGGTGTCTAAGCATTGAGGAAAAAGTTTCTTGAGTTTAGCCATTGGAATTTGATCCCACTCTTGTTTAATACAGGCTTCCACAGCTGCTGGAGAGTTTTGGGTCTCCTCTGACGGAATTTTCATTTAATTATGCGCCAAATGTTCTCAATCGGTGAAAGATCAGGACTGCAGACTGTTGTAATAGCTGCGGTATGTGGTTTTGCATTGTCCTGCTGAAATACACAAGGCCTTCCCTGGAATAGTTGTCATCTGGAGGGGAGCATATGTTGCTCTAAAACCTTTTCAGCATTCATGATGCTTTTTAAAACATGCAAGTGTCCCACACCATGTGCACTAATTCATGTCCATACCGTCAAGGATGATGGATTTTGAACTGAACACTGATAGCAGGAGGGGTGGTCTTTCTCCTCTTTAGCCCGGAGGACACAACGCCCATGATTTCCAACAAGAATGTCAAATTTGGACTCGTCTGACCACAGGACACTTTGTCACTTTGCTGCAGTCCATTTTAAATGAGCCTTGGCCCACAGAACACGGCAGCACTTCTGGATCATGCTCAACAATGGTTTCCTTTTTGGATGATAGTTTTAGGTGGCATCTGTGGATGGCACGGTGAACTGTGTTTACAGACAGTGGTTTCTTGAAGTATTCCTGGGCCCATTTAGTCATGTCAATGACAGAATCATGCCGGTGAGTGATGCAGTGGCGTCTGAGGGCCTGAAGATCACGAGCATCCAGTAAAGGTCTTCGGCCTTGTCCCTTATGCACAGAGATTTTTCCAGTTTCTCTGAAACTTTTGATGATGTTATGCACTGTCGATGATGATACCTTCAGAGCCTTTGCAATTTGACGTTGAGGAACATTGTTTTTAAAGTATTCAACAATTTTTTTACGCAAACCTTCACAGGTTGGAGTTCCTCTGGCCATCTTTACTTCTGAGAGACTCGGCCTCTCTAAGACATCCCTTTAATAGCCAATCATGTTACACACCTGATGCCAGTTAACTTAATTACTTGCTGCAATAATAGCAATAATAATACAATAATAGCTTTTTCCGCCTTTTTTCTTTTTTGCCTGTGTCCCAACTTTTTTGAGACCTGTTGCAGCCAGAAAATTTGAAATAAGCTCATTTTGCGGATAAAAATGTTAAATGTCTCAGTTTCAGCATTTGAAATGTTATCTGTGTTCTGTTGTGAATAACATCTTAGCACGTGATCTGAAAGTCATTGCATTTTGATTTTATTCACAATTTACACTTTGTCCCAACTATTTCAGAATTGGGGTTGTATCCCAAATTTGGATGTTTTTTTTTTCTTGGTCAATGAAGAGAGCAGTTTATTTCAGCTCAATGCCTTCTTTTATACAGGTTTTATGGGGATTTGGGGGGGCCTCTATCTGCACAGGTTTTTTTTTTCTTTCATTTTTAAGATGCTGCAATATGGACCCAAAACATTGCATTGGGCTCATTTTTCAGAAAATGTTCATGATCCAGGATACTTTCCAAAATTTTTAACAATCTGGGTTTGAACCCTTTAGAGCAGAGCCAGGGAACCTCATCCAGAAAGGGCTGGTGTAGGTGCTAGGTCTTATTCCATCAAAGCCATGATACACCCAATTCTGCCAAACAGCCATTAGAGTTTTTGCTAATTGACCTTGATCAGTTGAATCAGATGTGTGACTACGGTACTTTGAGAGAATGAGAGCCACCACCCACACCGGCCCTTTATGGGTGAGGTTCCTCATTGCTGCTGTAGAGTTGGGACTCTCAATATCGGTCTGGTGGACCCCCTTGTATGCTGGTTTTTGTTCCAACTACAACCACCATCTCAATTTTAAGTAGCTTTTAATTTAATTGGGTCCTTTAATGTTTAAAGCATTATTTAAACATTAAGCACTTTTCCCAACATGACTGTAGCTGTATACCATGTGGAGGTAGTGAACAAATCCTGACAAATGATCCTGATGCCTCAGTGCGAGAAGTTCAGGTGTTCCATCCTCTGAAACGTGAAGTAAAAATTATGGTGAGATGCTGTTATATCCTACATGGGTGGGATACATAAAACCATCCCAAAAAAGTGGAATTGGTGTCAAATTATATTGGTTCGTGTGGAAATGGCGACATCCTGAAATTCCTTCTTTTTTGTTCTACTGGAAGTATACACTCAAAACCTATTTGTGAAAAAATGCAGATGTAAGATCAACTTGGCCTTATCCTGAAGCATATATTATTCAATATGAGCCAAAAGGCAGAACTGATCCTGGACCAGAGCTTTTATGCACTCAAATTTTGTCTGAGTATGGCTCACAAAGATATTAAGGAGGAATTTTTACTTTCTATTTTTACATGCTCAGGTTGAATCTAGATTTGACGCATCAGGTTGACATCTTAATAGACTAGAATTCCGCAGACTTAAGTTTTATGGTTAATTATAGTGGACATGTGCATACAAGTTTATCACATTGTAGCTATACGTTATATTTCTGTTTTTCTGCAGATTTTTTTTTAGTTTTGTGACCCGTGGGCTTGCTGAGTTCCGCTATGCCTGTGACCCCTCGGCTGTTGAAGGCTTTTCACTGCAGGGAGATCCAGAAGTTCTGCAACTTGGCCATTCTATGCCGGAATAGACACCAGTGCTGTCACTCACTCCGTTCCTCTCTCACCTGCTGGCACAGGGAGGCCAGAACCTCGGTCTCTCACTCAAAATGGTGGCGGACCCAAAGCTACAGGACCTCTTCAGAGCGATGCTACAACTTAACCCCGCCACAGGTCAACAGCATCCTGAAAGCCAACGAGTACAGCTTCAAGGTCCCCGAGTTCGACGGGAAGAACGTCAGCTCGGTCATGGGGTTTGACAGCAACCAGCTTCCCGCGAACGCGCCCATCGAGGACCGGCGGAGTGTGGCCACCTGCCTGCAGACGAGGGGGATGCTGATGGGTGTGTTCGACGGGCACGCGGGCTGTGCCTGCGCACAGGCTTTGAGCGAGAGGCTGTTCTATTACATCGCCGTGTCCCTCCTGCCCCACGACACGCTGCAGGAGGTGGAGAGTGCCGTCGAGAGCGGGCGTGCCGTGCTTCCCATCCTGCAGTGGCACAAGCACCCCAACGACTACTTCAGCAAAGAAGCTTCCCGACTCTACTTCAACAGCCTGCGCACTTATTGGCAGGAGCTGCTGGACCTGAACAGCCCCGGGGAGACGCCGGACGTTAAGGACGCGCTTGTCCAGGCCTTCAAGAGACTGGACAACGACATTTCCCTGGAGGCCCAAGTGGGCGACCCCAATGCTTTCCTCAACTACTGGGTGCTGCGGGTGGCTTTCTCCGGGGCGACGGCCTGCGTGGCTCACGTGGACGGTAACGACCTACATATCGCCAACACGGGGGACGGCCGAGCCGTCTTGGGAGTGCAGGAGGAGGACGGGTCCTTCACGGCCCTCACCCTCTCCAACGACCACAACGCCCAGAACGAGGACGAGATCCAGCGCATCCGCTCGGAGCACCCCACCAGCGAAACCAAGACCGTGGTGAAGCAGGACCGGCTGCTCGGCCTGCTGATGCCTTTCCGGGCGTTCGGCGATGTCAAGTTCAAGTGGAGCATCGACCTGCAGAAGCGGGTCCTGGAGTCCGGCCCCGACCAGCTCCACGAGAACGAGCACACAAAATTCATCCCGCCCAATTACCACACGCCGCCCTACCTCACCGCGGAACCAGAGGTTTTGCACCACAGGCTGCGGCCGCAGGACCGCTTCCTGATTTTGGGCACCGATGGCCTATGGGAGACCTTGCACCGGCAGGAGGTGGTGCGCATCGTGGGCGAATACCTCACCGGAGTTCACCACCAGCAGCCAATCACGGTGGGCGGCTACAAGGTGACCCTGGGTCAGATGCAAGGCCTGCTGATGGAAAGGCGAGCCAGAGTCTCCTCCACCTTCGAGGACCAGAACGCCGCTACACACCTCATCCGTCACGCAGTGGGCAACAACGAGTTCGGAACAGTGGACCACGAGCGCCTCTCCAAGATGTTGAGTCTCCCAGAGGAGTTGGCCCGCATGTACCGGGACGACATCACCATCATCATCGTTCAGTTCAATTCCCATGTAATTGGGGCACAGCAACAGTCATCCGATGAGATGATGGGCTGACACATTAAGTGTCTCTTGTGCCTCAAATAAAAGGGTATAATTTCACCCGTTGTTGCACATTAGTGAACGAGTGGCCTTTTGGTAGACATATTTGAATGACTGAAAAAAAATTAACTTATTTGGTGTTTGTTGTAAAATGGAATATTTTCAGTTTTTCAGACTAGGCTGTTTGGTATATGCACCGAAGGAGTTTGACAGTGTGTTGTGCACAGTTGTGACTGGAAGACTGAGCGCACCGATATAGCCAAGCGCATGGCTAAACTGTCAGACATGCAGAGTGGTGCTACTGGTCTGCATTTTGAATTTTCGGAACCGTGGGGGTACCTCTGAATGTGTTGAGCACAAGTGTCATCTTCTATAACGAAACTGAGTAATCAGGCTTTCACTACCGGTATTTTTTGGAAAATCTATTTATATTTACATGTTGACACTCCAAAGGTTTGTATTATGCAGTCTAATGAAAGTAATCAGATAGCGTGATATTGTTATGTTTTTTTGCCACTTTAGCTATTCCCTAACACAGCACACTGAGGAGATTGGGGACAATTGAGCCATATCACACATTCGTAATCAATAGATGTCAGAGGTGTTAAAAATAGGCAAAGTGGCGAATTCATCTTTGGTCCCTATGGCTCCTTGGACCCTTGAATTTGGGATTTGCACTTAATGGAAAAAGATTTGTTCGTGCAATTAAGTTTTCACACTAGTCAGGAGAGACTAGTTTACACTTGCAATGCCAAACTGACCTATCATGAATTAAGACTGGTGTAGACTCCATTCAGGGCTGGGGAAAATTCTGGAATTGGGCAGCATCTCAACCCCACCCCCCCGTCCATCATCCTCTGAATGTTTAAGGGAGACTTGTCGCTGGCAGTGCTGGTTGATTGTGAGTAGCAGCATTTCGCCTGAGGCGTGATTGAGGAACAGCTTATTGGGGGGTCATAAAAGAGCGGACAGGTTGGTGATCGGATCTTGCCGCGGAGTCGGAGGTGTAGCGTAATGAAAGGGGGTTGTCTTCCTGATTGAACTTGCACCGAGCACCATTTTTTCATGTTACGTTTTGCCAAATGTTTTCTGCCTGCAAATGAGCTGTCTACTGCGCTTACTGCTCTGCAAATAAGCTGCCTACTGCTGTTACAGCTCTCGGAGCGCTAAGATAAAACTCGTAATTTTGGACAATCGTGACGCAAGGTATACTTGGAGGACAAGTTATTATTGAGAAAATCTTCGTTAGTGAGGGGCTGTTTGGAAGGCCAGAATGACTGGTGTGCTAAACAGCAAGTGTGAGTGAAGCTCAATTCCAGTACAATATCAGAGAAATATGAGGCGCCATGTTATTTTAAAAAAAGTTGATTAATTGAAATTGGAATTACATTTATGGAAAATGAGCAATGTAAAAATGTGACTTAATGGATCTGGGGAGTTGGGCACACATTAACTCAGTGCTTTGCTTTGTTTATTTCCTGTTTTGTCTTTGGTTCAGATTATTTATTTGAAGAGCTATCAAGTCTTTTATCAAGGAGTGTTTTTTTACAGTCTTTCCCCCAGCATATGAAGCGCAGAACCTATTCTCACAGGAGAAGAGACCAGATGGATCAAGAATGCATGCCGCCAAAAATTATGAATGTTCAAATGAATGTTTAAAGTGTGCTAACTTCTTTTAAGTGGCAATGGAGTTTGCAGGGTTAGATGATAGTAAACATCATCGCCTTCCTCTAACTCCTAACCCAAACCTTAAGCTGTAAGGAGTAGTAACTTCAACCAAAGGTACAATGTTTAGGGTGCTGGACTGCCGTTGTTTACGGTAAGGTGCAGTACTGGTGTTACTTTTGGTAATTTAGGAAACGCAGAAATGGTCCTATAAGTTTATCAGAAACAATCAAGTGGGTCATATCAGATGGTTGGGAAGAATCAACCAAAAATCATCATTTTGCTGTGAGGATATGTTGGTAGGGCACCATTGAAAAGCACAGTCGTGCAGACTGCAGTATGAATCCTCATGAATCCTATGCAGACGTTAACACCTGTACTGAAGACTGATGGTAGGGAATACCTTTGCCTTTTTTTGGGTGCTTAATGTACTTTTCTGTCCTCTGGTCTTGTCATAAAACAGATTTGGTGTTATTTCTCCCATAAGAAGATTGTTATTTACCTATTTTAATGGTTGTCCTTCAACAAAATCTTCTGTGGCATTTAATTTTTTAATTTCTTTCGTCTTTTTTTTTTAAGCAACAGGAGTGATTATAAATTGCAGTGCTGTGACAGTACGTCATACTACTTACCATTTTATGTCAACCTGGCATTGAGCATGACATTTGTCTGTTGCAATGAGAAAATCAAACCATAGTATGCTGGACTGCATACAAAAGACTGTCTGTCTACCGGAATGCAAAGCGCGTGTTATCGTTCTTGCTCAATTTCTCAACAAATGAAACTAATTGATTGCAATTAGCTGCAAAGTGCCAACTTTTTAACAAAGAATAGTAATCAAACCATAAGGATTGCTAACTAATCAAGTATTCAGAAGGATGTCTCTGATTTGGAGTGAATAGTCAACAAAGAAAACCGTAGATGAAGCGGAAAGTGGAGGTTTCATTTTGTATGAAACCTTAACTACTGCACACATTGCATTGTGGTCCCCAGAGTCTACCATGGCTTGGTTTTGCTCCAGCTCACAACAGAAGCTCATTTTTTTTTGTGCTGCTTTTGCTATTTTTGTTTGTCTTTCCAGAATCAAAGTATTTGGAGGAATGCATTATGTCAGTAACCTATAGCAGAACCTTGGTCAAAGTATGTTACAATAAATTAACCCCATCCCTGCTAGAGACATATATACGCATCCTTGCTGTAGCTGTACTCCTACTCAGGACGTGTATTTATAGACCGTCCTCGATTTAGCTGTTTGACCTAGAATCTGGTTGTGCAAATACAATTTCACTACTTATTCTGGTAGCTGAGAACAGTCTAGTACTGACTGGTAAAGACTGCTGGCAAAAAGAATTTGCTCATTTCGCAGAAAACCCCTCTCGTGTATGCTTTGAATGTCAAATGGCATGTCACCTTCCTGTATTATACATCAGAGAAAGATTCATAAAACATTTTTGCGGATGCAGACTCTGAATACGATGAAATTTGAAAAGACGGTGATTCATTAGTGGCATGCGGTTCAGAAGAGAGTTCAAAAGAAGAAAATATGACCACGTGCAGTCAACTGTGGTTTGGTGTTGTCAACATCTTCCAAAGTATCTACATCCTCTCATAAGCGTTAGGCACATATGAAAATTTTGTATACATACATCCTTTGTAGGGAAGGGGTTAATTTGAGATGCTGGTTATCTCATCCTGTGAAGTTGCTGTTTGCTCTGCAGGTAGGACCCGTGTTGAATAGAAACCACGCCTTCGGTGTCTATGGTGAGCCATTCCTCAGGCAGTGCGAAATTGGCTGTAGCATTGCTCAGGAATGGGATGGATTCAGTTGCGCCGGAGGATGGCTTCTTATTAATGAGAGAGAACCACATTCAGCTGGGCGCATACAGGTCAATTTCTTCAGTTGCATGAGAAGCGACTGCCTCCGACTCGTGTCTGTGAGAGCTAGCTTTGCAAACTGCAACACTATATAAAGTGCCACTTGTTTTAGAGTATTGCTTATCTTGGTGTTCTTCTGAATTAATCGCAATGAAGGGTGAGTGGATGATGTGGGGTTTCATGTCCTTGGATACCCAAGGTCCTGTATCGTTTATTTTGTGGGGCTGTGGAGGTGAAGAAATGTTCCCGTTGAAGTTTAACCTGCACACTTGTAAATTGCCGGAGGCAAAATGTTACACTAATATTTTTCAGTGCTACGTTTTTTGCGGTTGTGAGCAAGCTTTTTGAGCTGTTACTTCATACTTATATTTGCATTTGGAAATTATTAAAGCTGTTTTATGTTTCTGAGGCAGCGAAGGCCCTTCTCATATTCAATGCCTGCAAAATAATTGAAGGTTATTTATCATTTATCCTTTTAACTTTTTGTTACATATTTAGTCCTAACAACTTATATTTCCTTGTACAAACTTGTGTAGATGTTTAAGTGTTAAAATGATGTATAAGCGTTCTGATATCTAATATTTTATATTGTTTAATAAAACGCAAATAATGTAAATAAGTCTGTTGTGTGATTTGTGGCATGAAGCTTCAGAAGTGGGGAAATGTAGTGCTGACTGTGTCACATAAGCTAGTGTTGGGGATCATCGGCGTTCCTATCAGTGAAACACCCAACATGTGGGTGTCATTAATGTGTATCATCTGAGGAATACGTGCTATCCTGAGTTTAGGCGCTTTAGCCAATTTGAGTCGAAGTTTTGGTTAGCCATAGGATATGTTTTCCATAGGTTTCCACTGTTGCAGAAAACATTTGGGTTACCAAGCTGCTTTGCTAAACCTGCGGACTACAAGACATATCTGTGGAATGCAGTTGGACCAAAAGAATGGGTTAGTGGAATGGCTGTTTACATTTTAAAATCAGGATATTTACACTAAACACCACAGTCGAGAAAAATGCGGGATTTGATCCACAAAACGAGCTTTTAATTCTCCCCAGGCTGTTAAGTCCGCTTTTCTGGTCGTCAGACCTGGACGTCGTTGAACAATTGCTGTTATAAACATGAAGAAATGATACAACAGTATACATCACCAGTGTACCAATGTAGACCATAAAGTGACTGTGAGTAGGACCATGCTTAAAGAGCTTGGTGGAGTGTCTTTGTGGGGTTATTTTCATTTTTACTTTGTCCTTATGTCACCTAACCAGCATACTCACCCCGCCCTCCCCCCCCACCCCTCCTTCCCAGAGCTGACTGACTCACGCTGAACCTCACGAAAGCGGAAGTCCTGGTCCTCAGCTGACCTCTCCTCGAAATCAGATACAGCTGACAGCCTCCACATCTGCCATCACTCAGGCTAAGACCTAATTTTTTCAGTCTGAGTTCACTGCATGCATGTCCAACCTGCATAGTCTTTGCCACTTTCTTGTCCTGACTCATTCCCCCCCCCCCCATCTCCTTTCTCATCTCCTGTCTCAGATTAAGACTCCCTGGCTCATTTGAGGGAAGCTTATTCCTAGAAGGCCTCAAAAAGAGAGGATGGACACCTATCTCAACTTTGCCATGAGAGCAGGGCTGCATTAAAGAACCATGGGCCCCGGGGGCTACCACTTTTTCAAGGCCCCGATACCAACCCCCCCCCCACCCTCCATCGTTGCTGTCATCTCAGTGTCATCACAATCACACTACTGTCCTGTCCCATTTGCGCAACATCAGCCCCACTTACTTTCTATACAACAATGCATCAACAATCACAAGTGACTGCAGTTTCAATTTATGACTTATAGCACAAAATGTTTTTTATATATCATAGAGAGGCTTACATATATTCAATAAATACAGGAATTGCGTCACCAAAAAGTACAAAGACCAGCTACCTGTAGGACATGATACCTTTCTCTTCCACATAACTCACACATTTGCGCACTCATTCACAAAAGCAAATGCGCACTGAGAGCACCGGGAGAAACCTGAAGCTTTATGGAGCAGTGTACCGTCACAACAAAAACCATTTAATTTGGCAAAAAAAAAGTCTAACACTGCATAGCACCAAAAGAACCATCTCTCAACAGTGAGGCATGGAGGCTGGAATGTACAGATCTGGGCCTGCTTTTCTCCCTTAGGACCTGGACTACCCCACGTAGTCCGAGGACGCGTGAATTTAGAAGAATGTTGTAAAATCATGGAGCATAACCTCAGCTGTGAAGTCAAAGCTTGGCCAATAATGGAATGAAACATGATAATAATCCGAAGCATTTTTTGACTACCAAGCATTGGCGGAGGAATAAGATTAGAGTTCTGCACTGGTCCTGTCAAATTCCAGACCTGAATCCAACTGAAATGCTGGGGTGGGACCTGAGGCGAGCAGCGCGTGCCAGACGCCCGCCCAGACTCACTCGACTGGCTGAGTTCAGCAAGGAGGACAGACAAAAATCCTCCAAAGCAGACATATGCGACTGATTACAGAAACCATTTTGTTGAGGAGATCGCTGCTAATGGAGGTGCAGTACCCTATCAACTGAAGTGGTTCACATATTTTCGTACCCATGAAATTTGAGTGTTTTGTTAAATCTACCGCTTTTGTTTAGTAAAAATGACAATATATCCTTTTTTTTCTCGCTTGAATCCATTATTTGGAATGTCAGCATTATGATTTGGAGAATAGATTAACATTTTATAAGGTTATTTTAGTATTACAATAACAATACCATTTCTGTAAGGTTCACAAACTTTCAAGCAGCACTGTTTATTAAAGACTTTCTTGCAGCTTTTCCAGTTGAGGAGTATTACATTACATTACAGGTTCTTAGTATTGTCTTCTTGGTGGAGATTTTGACAATGAAAATGGGTTGTTGGTTCTGAGATTAAAGTTTAATAGATGGTAAATTTCCAAGGAGGCACAGGGTTGGGGAGAGTGGAATGCAGTGACCCAGAAGGGTTAGAGGGCTGGTGTATGATGTCATCTCAGAACCGATTGATTGGAGGACTGAACCAGGTGACACGAATGCAGTTATGTTGCACGCTTAGACTGCAACGTGAGCTTGTGTCAGCCAGCAATCCCATTCCGCACATTCTGTCCGGGCTGATCTGAGCTCAGTGAGTTATCTTGTATTGGATGAGTTGGGTTTCAAGGTTTTTTTGTCATCGTAAAAGTATTGTTGCATTTTTATTTCCATGATGATGATAATGATATTACCTTTCTTGTAGTATTATTAGTCCTCTGTTGTACCCACATATTTGATACCCCAGATCTGAGATGCTAGATGACATTTGAACTTAACTACATGATATCGACATCTCTGGCCCATCCTTCACCAGTTCGCTTATTCCACTGAAATTCTTCCTTAATCAGGAATCGATCATTTTCACAATTCTATTTCTGAAGTGCAGCATCGACAGAGACCTTCATTCTTCACCTAACACCCACCTCAAATTTCTTGGGATAGTGATGTTTTTGTAGATTGGTGTAGATAGAGTACCGTACTGCTCAATTTTATATTGATTTAATTTTTGCTTATTGGTTAAAGCTCCAGACGCCCACTGCATAATCCAATGAAGCATTTGATGGATGACATTATGGTGCAACATAAAGGATTCTACATACTGAAAAGCAAATATAGGTGATTTGTGTTCACAGAAAAAGTGATTGTTTCCACTTCAACCTATCTGGTCATTTCAAGGCCAAATCATACAAGTGAGTCCGTAAAAACTGGAAAACTATTGCAAACTTCTCACTCTTAAGCTCACTTGTCCTTGAAGGATAGTGTGACCTGTTGAAGTTTTTCAGCGAGTAGGTGTACTTACGACCACATGATGGAGCCTAAGGGCCGGTTCATACTCTACGCAAGGTACGCGAGCGCGAACGCAAGGCAACGCATCGAGCAACGCAAGGTAGCCATCTTGCGTCCTTGCGTAGCAAAGTGTGTCGTCCAAATTTTTGTAACGCGACGCATCGACGCGTGTATTTCCGTGAGATTCCAATAGGGGAGATAAAGAAAATTATGCACCATACGCTCCGTTCAACACAGCAAAAGAAAAAAGAAAGAGGACGAGAAGGAGAAGACTTTGCTGCCCCCTATTGCATGAGCAGTGTACTACTTTTTAACGAGGCACAGCGCAGCAAGGGAGGCGCGTTCAGGCTTCTCTGTGAACGGAATGGAACGGACCTGTGCTCGCGTTCGCTCGCGTACCTTGCGCAGAGTATGAACCGGCCCATAGTCCTCTTCAACGTCCCCCTACAGCCAAGGCGAATTTTAAGATGGAGGTCAGGGTTTATGTTCCTGACACTGTTTGCCTTCTTTGTCATAGATGTGTACACCCTCTCCTGTGCAGTATTTTACATAATTTCAATAGAGTATATGAAAGGCTGAACATTAAAGATGTTTATAACTGAAAGTATAGAAAACAACTGGCAGAATTTCAGTGAGTACCACAATTTATTGGACTGTATTTGTTCATCTGCACTTGTGCTTTCTATCAGGGTAAAATATGGTGCTTGGGTGCAATCAGAATAAGGACCAGCTGTTGGCCGTGGGAATGTCTGTTTGATGAAGCCATTTTGGCAGCACACACATACTGGGCAGGCAGTCATAATCTCTTGCCTCATCCATGTATACTATCTTCATTTTTGTCAAGAGTGTCAATAAATCTGCTCCTAACAATTTTACAGCTTTCACAAACAGGGAACGGGACAGTATAAGACTTAGAAAACATTGGAATGCCAAAAAATAGGTGCACGTGTACGAGAGTTGAACAAGTGAAGCTACCCCACTTTGACACAAAAAACGCGTGCGCAAAAGGCATGGTTGTTTACAAGCAACAAGTGGTCGTGGCTCGCCATTTTTTTAAATTTATTTATTAATTTGCATGATTTAATTATCCAACAGTTTTAAAACAGCATTTCTCCCGGTGCTGCGGTAAGTATATTTGGGATGTTACCCTCAGCACTGAAAATTATTATTGAAGGATTTAAGGAATCTAGTGAAATCTCTGCATAAAGGATGATGTTGGAAATCAGTGATATTATTCTTCGATCCCTGACAACTCAATGCATTGGGGGCCAACACACTTGTGTGGTGGATAAGACCATATGAGCTGGGACTAATTTGAACAATGTTTGAAAGTGAACTCGATTCATCACTGTATCCACAAAAGCAAGTGCTGACTGTATACCATGCGTGGTGGAAGCCATTGGTAAAAAAAGAAAAGAAAAAAGGTCCAGAAATAGTCATTTTCTTCAAGAATGAGCTTATTTGAAATCAACTGAAGCACAGTGGAAATGCCGTGTGGTCACACCAGGCAATCTGCCCAATTGTTCATGGTAATAATCGCAGGTTCTAAAAAAAGAATAAAAGTCTGCACACTGTTTAGTTGCTCCCAGAAAACTTTATTCCTTACACAACGTTTCGGCCGACGTGGCCTTCATCGGGTGATTTCCACACATCACGTCGGCCGACACGTTCTGCAAGGAATAAAGTTTTTATTTACTTTTATTCTTTTCTACTGCTGTTTTCTTTGGGTCCTACACCTGAGATATCTAATTACGGATGTGCGTGCATTTATTCCATTTTTGTGTAATAATCGCAGGATCTTCAAGCCAAAGGAAACGAGGATCATCCCAGATATTTCCAATTAAAGGCACAAAAGCCAGCATCTGTCTGCAAGGGAGAGGTAATCGTAAGCATTGCCTTCACTTCTTCATACGCTGAGGGACATGTTGACAAGTGCTTTCTCACATCTTCCCATGAGATATTGTCTACATCTGTAAAGGTTTTTTAGATGAAGTTTGGGCAAACTCAAATCTGGTCTTCCTGTTTTTAAAGCTTCCAAGTGGTTTATAGCTCGTGGAAAGAGCCTCTGTATTTGATCTGCTGTAGTCTTGTCTTGATAGTCATGTTTGACACAAATATGCCTACTTCCCCGGGCACTGCTCTGAATCTACCTATCTGTTGTGATTGGGTTTTATGTCACCAGGAAAGGTATAATTTGGACATCCACCATAGTTGTGATCTGTGCTTAAAAAGGATCTGGTGTTCCTGAGTGCATGCCAAGTGCATGCCAAGTCTTGTTCCAAGTGGTACATTTTTTTAATCATAATTTTTAGTTTTTTTTTTTTGTTTGTTTGTTTGTTTAATTGAATTTATGCATTAATTTTGATTTCTCAGACTATCAATAGCTTACTGAACTTGCAGTTCTTTAGATGTCCCATTGAGAGTTGACAGTAACTGCTTCCAAATACAAATGTCACACTTTCACCTGACTTTGGTCCATTTTTCTGCTTACCAGAAAATAAAATAATAAGAGAATGATACACACCTTTCCATGGAACCTGATGAGCAACCAGTTGTCCAATTGCTTTTGATCCCTTGAAAAAAGTGAGTGTGTCTGTGTGTGTGGGGGGGGGGTTCACTATTTAATTTCTCTGCGATTATACTCTGATAGAGAGCTAAAACAACAATAACTCTGTCAATGTCTGAGGTTTATGGACCTGGATGTACCTTTTGGATTCAGCTACAAAGGACTGTAAGCTGGTACCCATCCCTAAAACTAATCTGTCATTTGAACAGATTGTACAAACAGTCCTGCACGCAGTGTGTCTGAGTTTTATAGTCCTGCATGTGCCATAAATATTTATTCTTAAAGAGAAGAACTTTTATAATGAGCTTTTCATATTTTCTATCATTTAATCTGTTCTCGCTGGTATACTGGCTGTTATTGTAATGGCCTGGAATAATAGCTTCTAAAATCATCTCAAAAGGGCAACTCATCGCTCACTGCTCACACCCCAACACAAACAAACCACAGACCAATACTGAATACTGTCCCAATAACTGGTTTCATGGTTGAAAAAAGTCCAAATGATACCCAGTCTTAATTGTAGTTGAAAGGAAATTATTCATTGAATGCAGCCAGACAAAGTTATTTCCCCTTGGGAACCAAAAACAATAGAAATGTTCACATGTCCACAGCATAGAACAATATAACTACTATCATAAGTGGGGAAATATGAAGAGTTTGTTTCCAAAATGTAATATATCCATTTTACTTATTTTGAGTAAATCAACTTTTTCTATGTTGGTGCCAAATGCATTTTATACAAAAACACAAACTTTGACCATGAAAAAATACACCTTATAGTATGGATTTCTAACGACAGATTTTTGCACCATGTGTAAGAAGCACAGGGCTATCGCCCTCTGGTATTATCTCAATTTTTGTAATATTGGCACTAATTGCGTTTTGGAAACAGACCTTTCTTATGATGTTAAATATCATGTTCGGTTCCATAGTGTTTGATAATTTCTCTCTGTATCACAATCACCACTCTTCCAGCTTTCCCTGATGCAATTTCAAAGGAGATCTTGCTTTTATCACAGACAAGTGATCTATCGCGTGATTACATTCTGAATGTGTGATATCAGACAGGCCAGTTCTTTAAATTCAAATACTGTAGGCCACCCACTGTGGAAATGTCAGACCGGCCATAAAGCCATCACTGAAATGTTGGCCTGTACAGCAACATATTGTTAAGGTTTGTCATTGATGTCCTAAGTGAATAATTTGGTTTGCTTAAAAAAAAAGACATATCTAGAAGCCCCGACTAGGTTCAAATATTGAAATACTGTATACATAAATTATATTTTATGGAACATTTCCTGGGTAATGTTCAAGTTTCAGCTAACAACTTTGGAGACTCCAGACTTCCTAGTCTGGCTAATCACTGTCACATTAGGTTTTTAAATTGTTTCACAACTTCCTTCTTCCTGGTCTTTGTCTCCATCTGTATCAGCAATTTCACTCCAGTACACTTTTCCAATTCCCAGCAATAGTGTATGATTGTTCATGAGTAGTAGAGTTACCTCCAAAATTTGTTTGCATTTTGGACCAATCTCCCATTAGAAATCATTCAAATAATTCATCATTGAAAAATTAATCTCTAGGCCACCATAAGTTTAAAGTTCTCTCACTTTTGTAACAATATTTTTTGCAACATCTTAATAAAGTAATGAACCTCATATATTTATAGTTCCGATTTCTTATTTTCTCTCATAGCAAAATCGATTATTTCAATCAAAACCTAAGTGAATTAAAGGAACAATGTCACAAAATTGAAGCACGTGCAGTAGAGCTGCATAAACTTCGAAAGAAAAAAAGCCATTTTTTTTTTCAATTTCGTCATTGGTAGAAATTTTTTGTTTATATTGCGTCTCATCAAAGCTATCCCCGTGCTGTTCTTCCCAAAAACCAAAGGTGTATAATCCAGGGTTCAAAAAGTAAAAATCCTACCATGTTTTAATTCCACCCGTAAACTCCTGCCAGCAAATTTCACTTGCTTGTTTTACCTCCCAGCTGAAGAATAGGGCCAACTGACAGGTCTTTTGTGGCTGGAATAATATTCTGGGATGGACTTTTACTTCCTGAGCCTGGATTATACACCTCTACCAAAAACAAATTATTTACTGAAGGCAGGACTCAACGTATATTTTCTTCCAGTTTTTTTTGAACATCCATTTTGCTTGTGCTAACTTTGAGACATTTGTTTGTGTCTTACTATGTCTGGCCACAGCGACCATCATCCTCGAAGCAGCTGAAGGCGAATAAATGCCTTGAAAAAGCAAAACAGTAGCATTTAGCAAACAGGACACTGACAAATATGCCTTGAAAACATTGTGTGCTTTTCTCGAATTTCTGCTAAGACTAAGCATGGAAACACAAGTGCCTCAGATTTTTCAAGCCATCTACTTTCACTTGAAGAATCTCGCTTAACTTGTGAACATCCACTTTGCATGCTTAGCTGTGACAGTGCTTCTTCATTGTAAAATACAGATTCTTACATGTCTTGCATTTTAAGCACTTTTTCCCACATTGTTCCATCTAAATCTAAGGAAGACGGTACAGTTTGAGCAGAAGCTCTGTATTGCTTTTCCTGAGCGCGGTGAAAGAGTTCTGCAACATCCGCTGGCAGTTACATTTACTTCAAAGAGCAGAAATTACAGATTAGAATCTGATTGGCCATCAAAACACCAGATGGAACGATCATGATGTCCCTTGAAGTTATTAAATCCCAGCAATATGCTGTACCAGCTGAATCTGCTTAATTTGACCTCTGAAGAGTGTAAATACTCCATAACAACTCCGTACTCCATCTGACAGATGCACTTGGCACGTGGACGGCTGAGCTTGAAGTCATCCATCCTCAAGGACAAATCCCAGCTCTCGCCATCTTTATGGGGGTTAGATGTTGAAGTTGTGCCCACTGGCAAGGCCACAAGGAGACATGAGCAACTGTCCACACTATTGGCACATGTTTATCATTGGAATCACACGGCAGAGAAGATATTAGTGTAGGTAGTAATTGAGGTGCATCACTCTCTAGTCGAATTGCAGATAGTGGAGCCGCAACACGTCAGTTGCTGATTTGTATATCTGTCAAAGCATAGACCATTGAAATAGAAAACATATTGTAGTTCATGGAGCGGTTTTGATGATGATGGAGTAAGAAAATATCAACACGCTGTTCACCATGGTATTCAGGTACTGACATATTCGCTCAGGATCTGTGAAATGGCCCTTTATGTGGCGACTAAAACACACACACAGCTACTCCTTCTTTCATTTTGTAATTTTTCAGAATAGTGTATCAATAGTGATACTTCTTCTACATCTGAGATTCCGGCAGGCTGTATACCGTACGGCGTAATGCTGCCCTCCACAATCCATTACAAGACACTATTCAAATCCTCTCACCATTCGCCCTCACACTCATACCGATGGGCAATTTAGTGTCTCCAATTAACCTGACAGGCATGTCTTTGGACTGTGGGAGGAAACCGGAGTACCCGGAGAAAACCCATGCGAACACAGGGAGAACATGCAAACTCCACACAGAAAGGCCCCAGGCATAATAGTGAAACATGCAATGTCATGCTAAATTACAAAATCTGCTACCTACTGATCTGTCTTTATGTGAACTAAATTTTCACCGCCTCATCGGGCTGCAACACTCAAAACCACAATATCACAGTAGGCTATCAAGCATACAACGTTGTATGTTGATGACAACATGTATTAGAGCAACAGTTTCTAAAATTTGAGCTCAGTAATTTCTAAAATGCATATTATTAAAATACTGTCACTATAAGTTGAAAGAGTGAACCTGGATTTGACGGCTAATCCTTTGGACTCAAACAGGCCAGATATAATGTGTGGACTGAAGTGCTTTAGCTTTTGCTAATGTGGCCAGTAGCCCGGACCTTAAAATATATTGTTAGCAGCAATTCTCTCAATGAAAAAAAATTAAATGGATATTATTCTACTGAAAATTAATATTTCATTTTATAATTAACATGGGGCTAAGCAGAGATTGAAAGCTTAATGCACTAAACAATATCAGTAATCAAAGGGATTGAAAGTCATCAAGGCAGATAACTAGTCTACCTCTTGCATAAAGGAGCATTACATGTGGGGTTATTTAGTTCCAACAGAGTGGCAGAGTCGAATTACTATTGTTGCAGCTACGATGAACACCATAATTCATCGGTCAGTGCCACATTTATTTTTTTATTTTGGCTTGGTACTCAGGCCCTTTGAAAGGATACAATAATTTTGCAGACTGTCAGCTTTAAGTGTGTTTTCATCCATATTGGATTAAACTTTTAGAAAGTACAGTCCATTTTGTACATGGTCCCCCCATCTTCAAGCGCATCGATTTTTTTTTCTTTTTTTCCCCCATATTTGATCGCATATGCTTTGCATGCAATGACTGCTTGAAGTCATGCAAAGATATCACCAGACATGAGGTATCTTCCCTGGTGTTGCTCTACCCGGCCTGTACGGCAGCCATCTTCTCTGTTTGCTTGCTTTGGGGATTTTTTTCCCGCAAATCTCCTCTCCAGCACATAACATGCTTGTTTATTTAAATCAGACCTGGTGATTGACTTGTCAAACAAAACCCAAAAAATTTACAAAAATGTGCGAATATGTTAAGTCACAAAGTTTATCTACCATTTTATTGGTCTTTTTTGAGCCAAGACAACAGCTCATACAGTTATACAACAGTACATCAGACCATTGCTCAGCAAAGGTGTTACTCTATTCATACAAATTTTGAAATGGACAATTGAAGTCTCACCCCAAAGAAAAAAAAAAAAAAAAAACAGACACACCTCAGAAACAGCAATCAGATGAATAATAGTTCCATGTACTTAGAAATAGCTCAAACAAAGATATAAGCAAAAAATAATAATAGTAGGGACATAAACCTTTGGAAGATTAAAAGCATCACCATTATGTTTGGAATATCCATTTTGTTGTTTAAAAAGGGGGTGCAACTTTCCAGAAAGATGAAAATTTTGTAAACTCCTAAATAGATAGTTGAGTTAAAGTCAAGGGAACTAATATTAGAAGGCGTAAGACTTTTTGAAGAGCCTGGTGCTAAAAGTACTTAAGTCACATTTTTTCTCATCATGAGGTAAGAATGGTAAAAGGTCTTATAGTTAACCAAGTCTACTTTCTCAACTAGCTCAAACTGAACAATACGTGACATGCATTTTTACCATTGAAGTCTTCATTTTTTTTCTATTTGAATGTGAAAATTTTTAGAATTATCAATACACTAATGTAGACCATGTCCTAACCATGACTTAGACAGTCCAAAGAATAGCAACATTTCTGTAACTACAAAATGCTCCAAACTTTCTAATCAAGAATTTTATCATCTCTTGTCTTGAATTTTTCATAATATCAGTTTAATAGCTGCTTATAGTTCACTTTTTGGCGCAAACTGTTGTCTTGCAGAAAGAAAAAAATATATACGTACGAGACAACAAAACAAAATGGTGTCAAATAAGTTAATTTTGGATCCACTGAAATGCACACCAGTAATATAAATTTGATGGATCATAAATGCATTGATGGAAACGAGTTAAATCGTGATTTTTACATTAATCACCTTATTTATTAAAACAAACAGGTATTTGCTGAAGGCGTTCTGTTGCTTACATTCTTGCAATATAAAAATGTGATTATGGCATTTACAACATGGCGTCAGTGTCTTCAGCCTGCTGGGGCTGTTTCTTCTTTTTACCCTTCTTAGACCTGTGCACAGCGATGATCAGAATCACGCCTGTATAAGTAATGAAAAAACAATAACAGAATCGTGAGGCCCAAAGGTTCAACTGGGTTTACAATCAATTCCAAGCACAAATGTAACTGCTTTTTTGATGATGCTTATTCTTTAGTTCATTAAATTTCAATTGTCTTATCTTTAGCTAATTGGTTTCCGGAGTTCAGACTGAATATTATTACACTGCCTGGCCAAAAAAAGGCGCCATTTGGATTTGAAGAAGCACATTCTTAAAAGCCTATGACTGAATCATTTTTGCTGTGATTATTACTTTTCAGCTGGCAACAATGCTTTTAACCCTAACTGATGCAGTGTGCAGCTTCTCATTTCTGAAACAACCATGTTGGAGGACTTAACCCGACATAACTCGACTTAGTCGAGGGAAAGATTTTGCTGTGTTTAAAGAGGGGAGAATTATTGGCCTGTATCAAGGAAAGAAAACATGGAGATTGCTGAAATAACTGGAATTGGGTTTAAAAACTGTCCAACACAGCACAAAAACCTGGAAGCTTAGTGATGTACCGTCATATTTGCGGAAGAGATGGGTCAGGAAAAATCATGAATGATTGTGATTGGAAATTAAAAAAATGACAGGTGAAGTCTAACTGTGAGATATTTGTCCGTAGAATTTAGGGCTATGTTTAATGCAACAGAAACCTGCAAGATGGCAAGATCAATCCATCCCAGCTATGGGCTAGAGGCAGGAAAATGCCCTGGACCCACCCTGGCCAATCAAATCATACACTATTCACTCACACACCTGTAGACAATTTACCGTCCCCAATTAGTCTAAATTTTATTCCTTCAGCTTCAGGGAGGAAACCTGAGTTCCCAAAGAAAACCCAAGTTAACATGGGGAGAACAGGCTAACTCCGCACAGTGAGGTACTGGCTGGATAAGCGCTAACTCCATACAGTGAGGTACTGGCTGGATTAGCGCTAACTCCACACAGTGAGGTACTGGCTGGATTAGCGCTAACTCCACACAGTGAGGTACTGGCGGGTTGGCGCTAACTCCACACAGTGAGGTACTGGCGGGTTAGCGCTAACTCCACAGAGTGAGGTACTGGCGGGTTAGCGCTAACTCCACACAGTAAGGTACTGGCTGAATTGGGACCGGCAACCTTCTTGCTGGGAGGTGATAGCACTATCTTTTGAATCATTAATTATAATTCTTATTGTTGCTTCTGTAAATAATAATTACAATAATATCCATCATATTGCCGAGCCGTCCAGGGTTTGTCCCTGCCTTTTGCCCATAGTTTGCTGTGATAGGCTCCAGCTTTCCAGTGATCCCTGATCCAAGCAAAGCAGTTTAGACAATGGATGGATGGATATCCATCATCATCATCATCATTATCATCATAATCATCATCAGGCTATTGTTCATGATAAACAACATTATTTGCAGTATTGTTTAAAATTGTTTGTAATTTCACAACATATACCCACAATGGATAATAAGAACCAAATAACTTATTGACACTATTTATGTGTATTCACCCTGCCCAGGAAAGAGCGGGTAAGATAGTAATGGGAAGAAGTGAATATTAACAGCAATGATTCAATGGCAGGAGGTAAAGAAACAGTAATGAAGGAGGAGGAATAATTCAGTGAAAGCCGAACACTAACCAATGAATCCAAAGGTTCCAGCCAGGATTCCTATCGTTGTGGGAAGGCCGAACTTCCATTCGTGGCTTCCAGGAGGAATGTAGCAGTAGCCAAGGTCTGTACAGTTACACACTCGCACTGATGGGGATCGAGAGAATATATGTCAGATATGGACACCAAATGCTGTAAGTAATTAATGATTACTTACCAAAACATATTGAATTAAAAAACATCTAGTATTCCAAGGGTGGTTTCCAAATCTGTGCAGAAAGCATATCCTGAATGTGATTGGAGTAAAAAATTATTTTTGTACTATTTTTTTGTACAAATTTCGATAGATGAATGCACAGTTTGATTCATTGAACATTGAACATCTAGGGCCTTATTTTCACAATCTAAGTACATGGTCTGAAGCACGAGGCACAAGTGCATGTAGGGAGCGTCCAAATCCATTTTAGCTCGCTAAACGGCGGGTTATCAGGGTCCAAAGTAAGATGCAAGGTTCACGGGGTTGTACTTATTTTTTCAATTAATCAAAGGCCTGTTTAGAGTGTAACATGAAGTAAACCAATCAGACTGTCAACTCCCATGCCCTTTAAAAGCCAGATGCCCTTGCACCATGGCAAATAGCTATTCTAAGGGCGGATTTTCCAAATAATAGGAAAAACACTTCTCTGCAGAGATGGGGTAACTCGTGCACAAAGTGAAGGCGCGCGAGCTAACCACTGCAGAAACCTGATCTCGGTAATGTCCAAAAATGTTTGCTAATAAGAAGTATTAGCCTTACGAGAAAAATACACTTTCCTTACACTTTGCACTGGGTGTAAGATAGAGGCCCTAACCCATTTCATGCTCAGAATACTTATGCACTCACATTCTTGTAGATTACTTACCCTCAAACTTATGGGACACTCCCACACCGGCATTGTCTTTGACATTTATGGGGAGAATGAATGTTTTTTCATCTTCTGGCATTCTTTTCAGCATCAGTTTAGCAGTGGTGTCTAATCATGAGAGAGTGAGATAGAAATGAATGAATTATCACTGTGGTATAAATTTTTCATAGTTATATAACTCATTCATTCTTGTCAAATTAATCAGTAATCTGATAATTGAGTGAAATGCAAATTGATGATGCTAGTGCTAAAAGGGGGTCAAGTGCCATTTTGATTAAATTTGAGTTAGGGCCATTTTTAACACTATATGTCTCTCTGCATCTTCCCTGTAAGTCTCATTGAGCAGCAGCATGACCATGAAAAAGACAATGCATTGAGCAGTTTCCCCACAAAGGTGAAAAAAAGTGTTTTTGCTCAATTTCTCAAAATGTCACTGATGGCACTTGACCCCCTTTTAGCACTAGCATCCTCAATTTCAGTTGATATAATGAAGCCAAATTGCACAATTGCATTGTATTTTATCACAGACGGAGGCCATGAAATCAGTTGGTCACTGAGCAAGAATACATCATCGGAGCAAAGCAAATGCAAGGTGCATGGGCTACGTACCATCGACTGTTTCGATCTTCCAGTGGGGGAACCTCTTGGGCTGGGTTATAACGAAGGTGAAAGGCTTGCCGAAAGGAGGGCTGTCCATGTCTTCAGCATGAAGAAAAACTGGTGTGATTTTCTTCCTGCATACAAAGGCCTGAGTTTCTTTAAGCTGGGGAATATTGTCATTCACATCTAGGATCCGGACTGTAACCTCCTTCTCAACCGATTTCTCTGGTGATGCTGTGGGTCGAGAGAGGACAATTGTCCAACAGGTGCATCTGTCATCTCTCATTTACAGACGATTTAAATATACTGAAATACAGTACAGCCAGCTGTGAATTAGATCACACTTTTGCTAACCCTTAGTTCATCTCTTCAGTATGAGTAAATTGCCTGATTTTACTTTTCATTTTTCATGAATGAGCAAATCATAATACTTCCTAATTTTTTAAAATAAAATTGTGGTGTTCCGGGACCAAGAACTAATGCAGTGGAAATCAGAGTGACTCTGGCTGCCTTAAATTTACTCCAACATTTTTACTGACACTAACTGTTGTGCCACAGCTCGTTTCTAGGGGCTAAAATAAAAATAGTCTCTAATTACACTACAATTTGATTATGAAACCAATTTATAAACAAGGCCATTGGCCATATTTTAGCAAACATGTCAGACTAAAACCTGCCCAAGGAAGCCTTTTTTATTGTATACAGGTAATTAGAAAGCAGATTCAGAATGAGTGGAAGGGCTCTAAATCTGCTTCTGTCATGCACCGCTGGGCAGGCGAGACTGTGCTCACCCTTCTCGTAAGCGATGACTTTGACTTTGATTACAGCCGCCTTCTCGTGGTCCAGTTTTGCTTTCGTCTTTATCTCCCCAGTTGCCGAGTCGATCACCAGCCAATTATTCTCATCACCTTCTAGTTTGTAGCTAGGTAATTAAACAGATAATATAAGGTTAAAAAAGCCAAACAAACAAACAAAAATATAAGCCAGTATGACCTTCAAGGGCTTTCAAAGGCTTTCATTCTTGCCCTCTCTCCGTTTCTGAAGCCTAGCTACTCAAGCAAGAAATATGTTGCTTTCAGGAAAGGCGATGTTTGAAATTACCTGATTTCTCCACCTTCAGGATCCTTGGCATCCATACGGACAACAGTCGTTCCAACCGTAACATTCTCTAGAACATGCTCCTCAAAGATTTCAGTGTCAAACTCTGGGAGCTCATCAACATCAGTGACTTCAACGCTGACTACAGCTATCGACTGAGAGTCGTAGTTCACTCCTGATACAAGGGGCTCAGTATTGGTGGCGTTGATTTTTAAGTGGTAAGTTGATTTTCTTTCATGATCGAGCCACTAGGAAAAGGGAACGAGGACAAAGTCTCATTTACAACAGCATGTGTTTCGGACCCAAAGAAAGATACAGAATTAATGAAAGAATGAATACAACAATGGTGTCTGAAGAACTGCAATTCTGTGTCTGAGTTTTACCTTCGCAACATAGATGTTTCCCTCTTCATCAACGCCGAAGTTCCCATCTTGGTCCCCATCAGTAATGCGGTACACCACCTTGGAGCTTCCGGTGCCTGGGTCATCGGCATCTGTGGCATGGACAGTGAGTAGAGTGGTACCAGGGGGTGAGTCCTCCGGAGTGTCTATTTTTCCATACTGGAGAAAAAAAACAAGCTGAAATTAGCCAGAGTGCTCCTCCAGGTCAGGAGGGCAATTTCATCACTGACAAAATTCGGGATGGTTTTTGTGACTCTAAAAGAACCATTTTTAAAAGGCTCTTAAGAACATTATTATTATGACATGGCTTTCGAGAAGACATCCCTGATGAGAGCGCTTACTTTAGGTGATTACCAGCTCATGAGTGCTCTGCATGACACCTGGCTTTCAGCCATCCACTGTGGCAGCACACGGAAAACATGCACTGTCGATTCATGTGCACCACACACTGATGCAAAATACAATAAAAAAATAAATTCTGCATTATATTTTGTACTCTGTTTTGGGCAGTTATTATTGAGTAACTATCTGAAAAATATATAGTCCTCATAAATTAAAAGCTTAATTTGTTTGATTCAGAATGGCAGAATGTCAAAATGATGACTACAATTTTCTAGTATTTGTAGAATATTTTTTGAAGAGTGTGTAAGCTATGAAATAGCCAATGTAATGACAATGGGTATAAATATAGTTATTGTGTAACAATAGCACATGGTGGTTTTTCTCTTTTGCTATCAAGACTGAGTGCAATAGCTTCTGTTTTTCAAACAGAAAATCTTTCAAAGACAGATCTGTGCTGTTTATAAGCGTTTCATCAATATCATAATTTTAACCAAACTAATTTCCCTGCCATTCCACCAATGACTCCTATTTATTCAGCAAATCAACTGTTTGATTGCAAATCAAGGAAAGTGAAACAGGCTGACAGTAAAAAGGTAAGTAAAAGGATCGGCCTATTCAAGCTCTGACTGTTATAATTCTGCCTGTCTGTCATGATTCTGATCTGCTTTGCTATGTCTGACTATGCCTTGTATTATGTATTGTTATATGGTTGCTTAGATTTGTTCATGCATTGTCTTAGTTTAGTCTTTCCCATGTTTTGCTTTTCACCATAGTTAGATTCCGGTCCATGTTTTTGTTCCAACCATGCAATGCACTTTGTCTCCCCCTGTCTGGTCTCTTGTCTTGTCATTGCTCACAGCCCCAGTACTGCGTGCCACTCTTTCGGGGATTTAATGGTTTCTGGATTTGAACCTTCCTTCCAGTCTCATTTACTTCTTTCGCCTTATTTTTCTATATTACTGACCAATACTAACAGTTTGTTGTTTTCGCTAGAATTACTAATCCAACTAACATTGTATATAATATTAACTTACTAACGGCACTAGGGATTGTATAGCTGCACTTACTAATTGATTAACAAGCTCTCAGCACTCGCCCTGTTCTTCTCTGCTGTGTTTCTGTGGAATCTCCACACCTGCTCGCGCTGTCCTGCCTCTCATTATCTATGCGCGTAAGAACTCCTTGACCGGAGCCGTATGTCTGTCTATAGGATTGTCTCGTGATCCCTGTCCACGTTTTGGCTTTTGCCTATTTTATGTGATTAGGTTCTCCCTCTTGTTCCCTCCTTTGTAATTAGCCTCATTTCCTGCATCTGTCTTCTATGTAGCATGTGATCTCCCTAGAGTGTATATTAGGAGTCTTTTGTCAGCGCTTCTTTGTCAGATCGTTTTTCTCAGTTTGCTTGTGCCATGTTTCTTTCGCCCTGCACTCTCAGTGATTCTCTTTTGACTGGACCGTCCCCGTTTTTGATTTTTGACTTTGTGATTTTGGTACTATTGTCTGCATCTGTTTACGAACCCTTTTCGCCCGACTACGAGTTTTGTGTTTGCTGCCCTGGTTACGGTTTGGATTACGCCCACTGGATTTTGGCTTTGCTTCTCTGACATACCTGTGCCTGTGTACCAAACCCATTTTCGCCCGACCACGAGTACTGTGATTGCTGCCCTGGAATATACTTGCTGCTCACGACGCATGCGCTTACGCATCATGGCTCCCCCGCGTATTCTAAGTTCGTGAGCGTAGAGGTTGCTCATCTCGACGCGAGGTAACGTGCCGTGTGCGCGAGATGCAGTATTGCCATGAACGCTAGAGATGCTTGTGCGAACGAATCCATTGTGACAGTGTATGCGATATCCAGGCAATACCGCCCGCCGTTTTTTTAGTGATTTCAGAGTCCGATATGCTGCTGTATGCCTCAAGTGGAGACCTCCAATACTATGCGTTTTGGACGCGTTGTGCTGCATAAGTGTGTGCACTCACGGAGCACACTGTTTACGCGTCCATTCTGTCACGCAGCAAGTATATTCCAGGCCTAAGTGGGCCTACTTTGTGTTTGATATCACTTACTATAGCTGTCATTGTCTCAGGAATGTTATAGCCTATCACCTTTTAGACTCTCTTGGTGCCCGGAGACAAATATTTACAACACTTCTCTTTAACACACAAGACATGGTATATTTCCCTCAAACAACTCCAACCTGTGGTTGATGTATACAATGCTGTGAGAACTTGAAAAAAGAAACATAAGAATAGAAGATCTTTTCCACTGTCAACTGCGCTACAGGGCTTCAGTTGCCACACCTCACGAAAGCAACATGGCGTCATCTAAACTGGATGGCAAAAATGATAAACACAAACCACAGTTGGCGAGAGCCACTTACAAACTCTGCATGCACCATTAAAGGGGACCTACAGAGCATTTTATGTGAATATTGTTTTCCCATCAAAAAATAAACTGATGTTGTACATCACAATTTTTCAGAAACCCATTACAATAATATAAGCCTACAAAAAATATGTTGGCCCGGCTGAAATTTTGCATGGGAGGCACCATGATGGGGAGCCCTGAGATGTCAGTGAGTTGCATTGGAATTCTCCCACACTCTGGTTCACAGCAATGTACACAACAAAAACAGATTTGTTTACAACATCAAAAACTGGCAATTGGCATAAGCGCTTGATAGCAATGAGGCTAGTGAAAACAGTGAGCTCAAAACATAACATGTAAGGCTGTATGTGCAAGGACAGAGCCTGGAATGAAATTACTGATGTCACTCAGTACCAGGATTGGAGTAGAAATGGCCTATTGTCATTTTTTTCCCCCACTTGCCACTATTTTTAACTATCTTTCATGCATTTAACAGTAATTTCCTTCAATAATTAAAACCCCAAACAAATTTTTGGCTCCTTACAGGTGATTTTGAGCCAGACATTGCCAACTTCTGGAGGTACTGTTTGCAGATCTCTTAAAGGTTTTTGGTGGGGTCATGTTAGGAGGGACAGTTTGTATTTTAAGCACTTTGATAAACACACTCTTAAATTTTAAGATCAAGTGTTACCCATGGTTTGTGCAGGAACCATACAAACTAGTGAATTATGACGTCTCCCCATGTTAAACATTATTACAGGAACATTAACCATACTCACATCATTCTTCTCAAACACAGGGATCTCGTTATTGATATCAATAATCTTGATAACGATCTTGCATTCGTTGCTTAAACCTGCAATAAAAGGTTTGTAATGAATAAATTAAAGCTTCAACACAAAAACTAAATTAAAAAAATTAATGGAAGAGTAAATGATGTTCACAAATACATAATTCCAAATAGTAGAAATATATACTATCAGTGAGACAGTTTTGTACACCTTGTGCTTTTGCTCATGTTTTCAGTAAAATATTAGCAGTTTTGAAGGTATACTGACAATAGTTTGTCAGTCATGGTTTGCAAACTCAGTATTCAAACTTGGCCCTTCCTCCCTGGCACAATGACACCAGAAGCTCTATGTCCCGCCCTCACACCCTGCAAACTGTTATTGACTGGGGTAATACACCCACAGCTTATGCCTAAATATATGTCCCATGGAAAGAAAATTTTTTTGAAAATGCAAACAGACGGCAGGGACTTTGTAGATACAGACACTGCCACACACTTAGCAGGTCATAAGTGATGATTGAGATGGATTATTTTTGTATGGGTCAATCGATTTTATTTAATTGGTATGTATGTCTGTGCATATGCATTCATATTCGAGCCTATGAGCCAAAACATTATGACTGCTCAGAGATGAAGTGAGTAATATTGATTATCTTGCAAGGGAACAGTAATGTAGTTGTCGTGTTGGACGAAAGAGGAATGGGGCCTCAGCGCCATTTACAATCCCCAGTATCGACAGCATCGAACCGGCATGCAAGCATCAGAGCTGAATCTCGGAGGACTGTAAGAGGGTCAGTTAAGTCCAGTTTTCTTTTCAAAGCTTCACAATGGCTGATTAGGTGAGCCCTGTTTATCTGGGGACAAGACGCCCCCAGGATGCACTGCAGGAAGGGGAAAAACCGTGGAAGGAGTGTTATGCCCTGAGCAACACTCTTGGGAAACCCTGGGTAGGCATTCATGCGGATATCAATTTGACAGAGATGTTTCCACAGGGGACAAACAGCATATTAAGGAAGGTGGTCTAAATGTTTTGGCTGAGCAGTGCAGGTGATGAACATTCAAAGGTACAAGAGAATGAGAATGGTCAATAATAATCTATTTCACAAGATAATTGCCCGTATTTTTTTTTTTTAATGTTTTTTAAATATTTGTAGTAAAAAGCATGGATTTGGCAAACACGATATCTTGATAAATTACATTTGACTACCGAGGAAGTAAAGTCACTTTTAACAAACTCGACAGAAAAATAAATCAGAAGTAATACGCAAATGCAGTGCATTCATTTGAGCTCTCATGGTGATGCTGGGTGTTGAGTGGTAGTTAGGTGGCTAATTGGGTGTCAGTGGATGTCTTTATCAAAATTCTTCATTTACGAGCCCTATGTCCATATGTGTCCAGCTAAATAAATATGTCCTGTTTTCTCTCTAATTTTTGCAAAAATAATGACAGTAATACAGCGCCTCTGGTTGCAGTACCTGAATTTCCACCCAGGTCAGAGACCTTGACTGTGAGGTGGTACTCTGGGATTTCATTTCTCTTGGGTAAGGGGTTTTTGATCTGAATGTTCCCGCTGAGTTCGTCAACAATGAATATTTCTCCAGAAGAAGGGGTGGGCTCCTGTTTCAAAACCTCGTAGCTGAGCAGAGAGTTGAGTGAATTTTCCTCATCGAGGTCGGAAACGCCCAGGGCTCCAATCTTGCTCCCTGCGGGGAAATCATGCTTTTTTTCACTTGCACTTCAAATGTTATTTACCATATACGTAATTACAGCACATACTTACTCATAGAAATGCTAGAAACTTGCAGAATGTGTAAACCTTTTTACATATGTCACTGATAAACATTGAATTATGCCATAACTCCTTATTTGTCATTTTTGTAATCTCCTTGACAGAAGCAATTTTGTCATATTTATTGTCTGTAGATGCTAAATTACATGGGAGACACATTTTGGTATGAAAAAGCAATTGGACATTTAAAACTGGGAACTCTCAGAAGTAAAGCACTTGATGTTAGGGTAGTGATGCAATGGGCCCTAACCTGATGACCTAAACACAGTTGGAAAGGACAAATGCCAGTGGCATTCCGGCTCAAAACTGGGTGTGTCTGTCTCCATTCTGGAAATTTTGTGACAGGGGGGGCGATATAGCAAGTGTGGCACCGCTGTCAAAAAAGTTGGTCTAATACACGTGAATTACCTTTGAGTGTGGAGGGCTTTTTTCCGTTCATCTAGGCCATTCAAATCAGCCTCTGCCATTCAGTTTAAAACCGGTGAATTAATGCCATAGCCAATTGGCAATTTTATCAGGGGAAGAACAAGCACTTAGCTTGCATTTCTGCCATCTCCTTAGGTCTGCTGAGAGCTGTGCTCCAGTATAGTAAGCAGTTCAAAGATGTGAGGAGAAGAAGAAAGCAAAAACTAGCCGCAAGGAGGTGGTTCATCAGATCCACTAGAGGAGGGGCATCCAAAAGTGAGACCCTCATGCTAGCAGAGGACATAAATGCCACTACCCTCCCCATGCTGAGCGTGGAGGGGTTTTGGGGATAGAGGTTGATTTGCCAGGCAATGTATGACGCAGAAAAAATGCCTATGATTTGTGTTGTAATTTGGATGCCATGTTTTGTTTTTGCCTAGTCTCTGTTTGTCCTGCCATATTCCATTCCGCAGTTATATTCTGGTTCTTGTTTTGTTCATTGCCATGTATTGCACTTCGTCTCCCCTTGTCTGGTCTCATGTCTTGTGATTGCTCACAGCCCCAGTATTGCGCGCCACACTTTCGGGTGATTTCATGGTTTCTATTCTAGTCTCCACCCCTTTGTCTTACCTCAATCTACTTTGCTGCAGTTTCAGTGGAACCTCCGCACTTGTTAAACTCTGTTCTCCCTCCTTATCTGTGCAGGTTAGAACTCCCTAACCGGAGCCGTGTGTTTGTCTATAGGTTGTCTTTGTGATCCCTGTCCGCATTTTGGCTTTTGCCAATTTTATGTGTTTAAGAACTTCCTCTTGCTCATTTCTTTCTAATTAGTCTGATCCAGCTCACCTGTTCCTTATCATAGCATGTGACTTCCCCTACGAGTATTTAAGCAGTCATTTCACTCACAGCCATTAAAATTGTAAACAAAATGGCACTCTCATATTAAACCACGGGTGAGACTGAAGTAAATTATGTTTATTTCACCCAACAAAAAGAGAATATTCTCATGTGTAAAAATACCCCTTCACACTTCCCTTTCAATCGGACTCCGTCTCCATTTTGAAGGCAATTTTTATAGAGTATATCAAAGTGAAATTTAAAAAAAGGGAGGAAATGTGAACATTTCAGTCGGCTGGGATTCAGTTCCATGGAAATACCCTAAAGTAACAGCAATTTGGGTTAAAAGGTGGCGTGGGTGACTCCAAAGGCAAACTAGGTCTGAGACACAAAACTGGCATAGTGCCAGGTTTATGCATAAACACACCCTCTAATGAGCTGTTCAACTCATTGCAACGCAAATGGCTTTATTTCAGAGCATGAAACTACCAAAATTGGCAAAGGCAATAAATCTGCCATTTGTTAAGGAAAAATTTGCTCATAACGTTACCACCACATGCTTTTCCTTTTGAATATACACTGAACTAGAGCGTGAAGGGTAATCTCATATTGGATCCAGACTATTGCTACAGTAACATAGAGTAATACATCATTGGCCAGAGCTCTGCACAAAACCTAAACAATACAGCTGACAACAGCAGCAGGGACATCTGTCTCATGGCACAAGCATATCCTCGTTCAAGAGTTTAGCTGCTGCAGCCTCACAACACTGACTCTGCTGCTCGGAAGCAAATACTGACAAATTTTGTTTAATTTGTGTGGCTGATAGGTGCTTCAGAAGATAGGCCTTTTGTCTGTGGTCTTGTGAATTATTAGCAGACGTTGAGCTGACAAAATGTGTGCAGGTGGAGAAATGTTCTTGCATTACAAAATGAAGGTTCGTACCTTTTGACTCATTTTCTTGAACCTCAAGCACAGTCTCTGACTGTTCACACATAGGACGATTGTCATTGACATCTTCAACAATGACAGGGATTTCCATGGGTCTGTCCAAGTCTGCGCCGTCCCCATCTTGGGCAAACACCACCAGCGTATACTGAAACATGAGGGAGCATCACGGTCATTAGGCCATTATCTCAGTACTGATATTAGGAAAAAAAAATTAATCAATAACTAAAATACAGGCTTGGACCTCCACTGCAAAGCCATATATTTCAGAAATATGGTTGTGACAGTTGAAGGGTCCTATCACTAGAATTGTCTCCTAATAAGTACGTGCCCTGACTACCTTGCCAATGAACCTGGCTCTTTGGCGATGTGGTCAGTGTGTTGGGCTATTATCTGGGAGTCTGGAGGTTCAAGAACCCGGCTGGGCTCTCCTTTGGCCTACGACATGGTGATACTGATAAAACCATAATTATGGTTATTAACCATAATGTTTCATGAATGGCTTAGCTTGCTGTATGGATTTGCCAGAGGGTTCGGTAAGCGGAATTTTCAATGAAAACTTGTGTCTTTCAGTTTTCAATAAGGTGCAGTGCTTTAATTTGCTTTGGTTAAACGGTTTACAAAAACGGTGCATCATCAGCCTAGTTAATGCTATCGGCACGGAAAATGAGTGAAGTAGTGTGATACAGTTTGCGCAGTGTATTGGAATTTAGCGTGATGGATCACCAAGCAAGGCAGTTGTTACCATAGCTTGCTCCTCTCTGTCCAAAGACTCAGTGACAAATATCTCTCCTCCTTCATTTATAGAGAAAGGGAACTTTGGATATCTTTCCTTCTGACCCAGTTTGTAAAGTGCGGCAGGATTGTTCGACTGCACCTACAGACGAAAGGAAGAGTAAATACAACAAAAAATAAATGAGTACTTAAAGACACTGGCTGATTTTGAGTCAAGGAATTGAAACTAAGCGACAACTTGAAAGCATGATCTGAACAACATCAATATTACAAGATGGCAAAAAAGAATATCAAAAATAAAACTGTGACATCAATTTACCTGAGCAATTTTCATTGGGTATTCAGTATCTAGGTTCTCACGAATCCTTATGGGACCTGGAGAACGCCACAAGTTCTGCTTGACCACAATGGTCACTTTGGCGTTTGCACTGAGTGCATTCTCAGAAGCCCCCTCCAGATCCTGGGCTCGGACTATTAGGGTGTAGTCAGGGTCATCCAGTGGGTTCATCCTCATGAATTCTGAAAGAAAAGAACAAAACTGAATTAATTACCATCGAGAAAAAAGGTATTTGAGAGGTTAGATTTTTTTTTTCGTAAAGAAGCCATTGTGGTAAACTTAGAAAGAGAATACATTTGTTGGCACTCTGATGATTTATTTTTCATGGACAACATTAGATACTTCCAGAATGCCAGAAAACTTTGCCGATGGTACATCTGGGCACATCTGTCATTAAGATGATAGCCATACAGTGACCACTGTCATTAAATTTTCATTTGAATTTCAGCCTCTGAAAGGGACTTATAAGGTAACTCCTAATCACAAAGTAGGACACATTTTAAATCAATCCATCTAGCTGTCTGGCATATTTTTATTCCTCATAGTCTGAGTGATCAGCGGCCCAACACATGTGGCAGCAGTGCTCCTAGTATAACTTTTGATTGTGTCGCACCCTCTATTCCCAAGTTCTGAGATCCATAAAATGCATCATCTTGAAGAACTGCATCTGCTTTGCACAGTGAAATAAACTCACAGGAAAACTATCTGATTAAAATATTTAAAGCAGAAAGGCACCATTTTATTGGCAAATGATGTCTGATCACTGTGACACTAAAGGAATATGAAAATCCATTCTTTTTTTGCAGGTTCAAAACACTAATTATCACATAACTGTAGTGACAAGTTTTTTGTATTACCAACGGTACATATGACTTTTGTGAAAATTTCATTAGCTGAGAACGTGGGGGGGAAACGTTGCTCCAAGTTATGTCACACTATAAATATTCAGCCAAATTGAATACCAAGAGTAAAGTTGGTTGATTCGGTATGGCTCAGCGCTGTTGCAAGATAGCTAAGTGCCTCTCAAATAATTGACTTCACGTTACTTAGCAAGCCAGCTAGCATGTACTCAGTATGATTTCATTACCATTATGTAATATTACTTTTTAGCTAGTGAGCTAACATTAGCTAGCTGGTCAGTTCACTTAATTTACAAACCGTTACTAGCTCAGCCACAAATAGCTGTGACTCAGTGACTGGATATGTCAGCAGAGTGATAAAATTTGCTCAGAGCAAACATACAACGGGCGCCAACAGAAATTACATTTGTTTTATATTAACTTATGCAATTCAGTTATGTGATAAACACAATCTTACACTCTCGGTTGTGTCATAAGAAAGTTATGAAACTCATTGAGTAAATGTTGTTGCTCAATAAAGCTCGCAGCAAATGCAAAATGCACTCATCTTGTATCATAGCTTTCAAATGACATGCCCACTGATGTAAGATCCTCCTCTATATATCATAGTCTCTTTTGCTCGATTATAAATGCAGTGAGCTGTAGTAAGGTGTTTTATATGTTTTAACGATTGAGACACAAGCCTCTCATCTCATTCTAATTTGTGAGAAATCATACCTTTTTTGACAAAAATACAATATCACTATGAAAATGAACCTGCTGTATGTGATCAATTCATATTGAATGATGATTACAATGACGATGCTGATGATCACTAGTATTTCACTGGTTATTGCTTTAACAGTTTGGAAGACAATTAACAAATCCAATACTTTTCAAGCAATATTTTTCAAATATATGATAAACATAGAAGTATGTAAAGCAAATATTCATGAAAAACATGAAGTGTCAGGCATGTAATTGACCGTGATAGAAATAGGTTAAGTAAAAGGTACAAATAGATACTTCAAGATATTTCAATTTCATATGATATTCTTCCTTGTCTTGTAGACAGGTCAATATAACGGCAAAGTACCCCTACCACAGAAAAATTGCAACATTTTGTTTTTTGGTGGTTTTATTTCAGGTTGGGTCTAGTCTACAACATACTAAAAGTTGGACAAAATTGGAGTATGGGAAAGTGTCAAATTTCAAAGATGACTTTTTTTGATTTACAAGTCATTTTCCATATATGTGTGAGACACTAACTTAGTCAGTTTTCACAATAAATCAATAAATTTTTACCCAGGTTTTCAGGGTCAGTCTTCCACATGAAAAAGTTACCAGTGATGTTGAATCACCCCTTATACCATATCTAGGGCTACCCCTACCCCCAAGCCCCTTGTTGCCCACCCTGATTCACATACATCATAATACATTTTCCAATATATCTAAGGCTACCCCTACCCCAGTGTCGAGCAAACACTTATGCGCTCACTCAAAAGCCTCAAAAGCTGACGCGAGGGAGTGGGATGACCGAGCACCAGAGAACAGTTTGAGCCATGTCATCCACTGACAACCACGCCATGCAAGAACTTACCACAAGAAGTTACGCAACAAGTGAACAACATGAGGAGCTGTCTGCCTCTCGAGAAACAAGAGATGAGATAGATCTCGATAAAGTTGCAGAAAAGCTAGACAATTTTACACCATTTTCCGCTGATGAATCGTTGCGCAACATCACAGGGATTAATGCCAATGAGGATGTCAATGTTCAAGACCTTTTCGAAATCGGAAAAGACATTGTACAGAAGATGGATGGACAATCGGTTTTCTCCTACTCTCACAAACAGAGTTTGAAGGTGAAAACTCTAGCCTCCAGCAAGAGCGTAAAAGTTTCTGCAGATCGTAGCATTGACCCCGCCCTCTTATTTCAGAGGTTTCTAGTAGTCTCACAGACGGGGCATCTTCGGCTAGATGATGTCATGTGCCATGAACTCTGTCTCTACCCAATGTCTTTGTTCGAAGGAAAGGGTATCTTGGGTCAAGTGGACAAACCACAGCTAGCAGACGCACTTAGAAACAATGTTAAAACAAAATCTGACAGTGCTGTGACACAAACTGAGCCGATCACAGAGCACATCGTACTTGACGGAGGATCTCTTCTTCACCGTTTGAAATGGAAGGAGGGGAGCACCTACAGTCTGATTGTGGATGACTATGCCTCATTTACTGTGGAACATTACGGGAGAGCGACTGCCGTGTTTGATGGTTATGAGGGTGGACCAAGTATAAAGGATTGTACTCATCAGCTGCGAAGTCGAAAGCTGAATGCAAACAAAGTTAACATAACCGAGGTGACAAGATTTGCTGTGAAAAAGGATGACTTCTTGTCGAGTGCAGCAAACAAGCAAGCGCTGATCCAGCTGATAATGGAAGGAATGCGGCAGAAAGGCTGAGACGTTATTCAAGCAGAAGGAGATGCTGACGCTGAGATCACAAAGGCAGCCATCAATATAACTGCTATCAGACTAACCACCCTTATTAGAGAAGACACAGATCTTCTTGTTCTCTTGCTCTTCCATGCAGATGTTTCCACATGTACTGCACTCTATTTCCGCTCTGACAAGGTAAAATCCTACGTCTATAATATCAAGGTTCTCAAGCAGATGCTAGGTGAAGCAGTTTGCAATGACTTATTGTATTTGCGTGCCTTTCCAGGATGCGATTCGGTCTCCAGGGTATTCGGGATTGGAAAGAAGTTGGGGTTCCAACGAATCATCAAGAGAGAAAAGACAATGAAAGACTGTTCAAAAGCATTCTCTCTGCCAAAGCAAAGTCAGGATGTCGTGAAAACCAATGGTTGTAAGGCAATGGTATCCTTGTTCAATGCCAATCAGAAGGACACCCTGGCATCTATTAGATACAATATGCTCTGCAAGAAAGTTGCGAGAGCTAAGGTCTTCATCACGCCAGAACGACTTCCACCAACCGCCTCTGCCTGTAAATTTCATTCTCTGCGGACTTACTACCAGGTTATGGAGTGGATGGGATGTGGTGATGAAATCACGCCATCTGAGTGGGGATGGAAGGTAGAAGGGGACAAACTTGTCCCAGTGATGACAGACAAAAGCCCTGCTCCAGATGCACTGATTCAGATGATTCATTGCAACTGTTTGGAAGGATGCAATACCCTAAGGTGTACCTGCAAAAGGCATGGACTAGAATGTACCAGTGCATGTGGACATTGCCAAGATGGCAACTGTGACAATATGAAAAATGATCCAGTGATAGATGATGAGGATGAGGTGTGAAAAGTTTTGGAAAATGCATTATGACGTATGTGAATCAGGGTGGGTAACAAGGGGCTTGGGGGTAGGGGTGGCCCTAGATATGGTTTAAGGGGTGATTCAACATCACTGGTAACCTTTTCATGTGAAAGACTGACCCTGAAAACCAGGGTAAAAATGCAATATTTATTGATTTAGTGTTCCACACGTAAATGGAAAATGAGTTGTAAATCAAAAAAGTCATCTTCAAAATTTGACACTTTCCCATGCTCCAATTTTGTCCAATACTCCAATAGGTTGTAGACTAGACCCAACCTGACACAAAACCACCAAAAAAACAAAATATTGCAATTTTTTGGGGTCAAATCGGTGTATTAACCAGTCTATTGGTTTATTATCCCCGCCAACACGAAGTGGGAGGGGGATATAGGTTTGACCTCCGTCCGTCCGTCCGTCCGTGCGTCCGTCCGTCCATGTGTGCGTCCGTCCGTCCGTCCGAGATAAAGGGGACAGCTTTACTCAGAAACTACTACAGATACAGTAACCAAATTTGGTGTGTAGCTTCAGACCATAAAGGCCTTGATTGAGTTCGAAAATGAGAAGCGCACGATTGGCGGGGGATGTTGTAGACCATGTCGACTTGTTTTTTGAGGACTTGCAAATAGCAAAATGCTGGGAAATTTTGTTAATTCCATAGAGGTACAACACTTTTTTAACTGCTCTTGGCAGAATTTTCCAAAAGTTTAATTATATCACAAGTCAATGTATGAAAGAGCACAATAATATGTTAAGCAATCTTCTTAACAGGAAATTTAGCTGACTTTCTTTTTTTTTTAGAATTGTACTCATCATTATGTCTCATTTAAGATTACATTCATGCCGTCTTCTTTCATCCTGACCCATCAAACTTTTACCTGATCGCTCGACACAGGTGTAGAAAGGATTTTGCTCATAGGGGATACCCTCGCTGGGAGAACAGTACTCATCAAATTTTCTCTTCAACTGGTCCTCTTTGCCGTTCGGGTCCTCCTGTATACCATAGAGAGCACCATCTCTGGCTTTTAGGTGTTCTTCTCCTGCAAGTTGACGATCGCAAAAGTTTATCATTTTATCATGTCCCACATTTTCATGACCTTTCATTTTGTCATCTATCCCCCAGCTGTTTCAGGGTAAAATGTGAACTCAAACACCAGAACTTTATCTGATTTCGCTCCTTCTGCTACTGAAATCAAGATAGGCCGTCGATTGCTTCAACGACACCAATCTGCTCTTAATCCATTGACTATAACTTCACTGGACATGTGGCACACGTCCTTAATCGGGGAGAGATTAGTCACACGGCGTACCGTCTGCAGTGATGGAGATTTCCCCAGTTATGCTGTTGATCTGGAAAAGAGGCTTTTTAAGTCGGTCTGGGATTTGGCTCACAATGCTGTAGCTCAGCCGGGCATTTGGGGTGTCAGGGTTGTCCAGATCATTTGCAGAAACGCTCACAAATGTTTGACCTGGAAGGCAACAGACACACACACACACTGAATACTAATACACCTGATTTTGAGAGTGACCTACAGCCTGTCTTGTAGAGCACTCCTACACAGCAAAGTACTTTTCCCAGTTTCCATGTGGAGTTGGGGGGGGGGGGGGGGATAATGGGGTAGTGGGGGTTGGGGTGGTAGAGACATGTGTGTAAAAATTCCACAAGAGATTACCTTGCTTTTGCAATAATTACATCAGAACTATGATGGAAAATATCCTGAAGCAATGGCAGAACAATGTTATCATATTCAATGAAATTACACACTGACACCAAGGCAGCTGGGACACAAGAACAAAATGATATGATAATATGAATACATATCATCTGCCATTATTGCTGAACCCTGCAGTAGAGACAGGAAATGGACCACTTCTCTTAGGGTGTTGGGATTGGTCCCTCTCACATTTATAATCCAGATAAGCCAGTATAGGGTGATAGGGAGCAATAGCCATTAGCAGAAAGGCGGAATTAAGCTGCTATTACACTGGACGCGAAACAAATTTTTCGCATGAGAGATTACATTCAAAGTCAACGCAAAGACGCGAATGTCTTTGCGTTGACTTTGAATGTAATCTGTCGTTCGAAAAATTTGTTTTGTGTCCGGTGAGAAAGCAGCTTTAGACTTTGCTCATTGGGTTAGCGGGGACAGACATACCAGCTGGAGAGCGTTCCATCACTTCACCATGGTACTCCTTCTCGGAGAAGACAGGGGGGTTGTTGTTGATGTCCCTAACATTTATGGTGACTGAGCATGGTCCATCCACTCTCTCGCTGTCGGAGAGGGCTTCAAGCTTTCATATAATACCAAAGATGAGGAGGATTGAGAGAGCCAGAAGTATATATTAAGCATGAGACCCATAATCTGATATTTATCAAACTAATTTGCTTTTTGACCATTGATCATGTTAATAATGAATCTTCATTTGATGGCTTCCAATCATATACACTCTTCCAAAAAAGAAACTATACAAATATTGAATTATTGATTACACTTTCTTTTCAATATGTTTTCCACATTTGTCAAAACATTTCATGTATAATAAATTGATGCTAACAACAGTGTATAGTTTCTTTTTTGGAAGAGTATATTATTTCCCACCTCTCTCTTGCAAACACACAAATACATTTCCCTTACATACATTTTTTAATGTGCGTAGTACAAAGATAGGCTACTGGTGAATATACCACAGTAAATCATGTGGATTATTTAACATCACTTATACCTGCTGTATCCAGGCAATTAATCCACTGCCAGACAGAACAAAGTTTGAGTTCAAAAAAGATTTAATAATTTTCCTTGCTACACTATAAGAATACAGGTGACAAGAGGAAAGAACTAAAACTCATGCGCCGTTTGTGGGTTTTTAATTTTTTCAATTGAGAGTGGTCAAGCAATTAAGGCTGGTTATGTGCAGTTAGATTTCAGTAAAAAGGGTTGAATCCCGAATTGTTAATAGAAAACAGTCCAAAAAGTCAAAACCAGGCGGTAAGTACACCAAAGCCAAAACCAAAGACGAATCAAATCCCAAAAAGCCAATCCAGAATTCAAACACGGTGATCATACGGACACAAGAACCAAGATAAAATTATAAAAAGAAAAACAAAAACAAATTGGGACAGCAAAATCTGAGGAGTAGTAAACAGCCATAGGTAAGACATTGAGAAAGAGGCTTGACAAACTTGCACTTGTCTACACAAAACAGGGGCAATATAAATGGAAGGAAAGGGCCTATTATATTGGGTTCAGGTGTGAGGAGCAAAGGAATGTGCAGGGAGGTGTGGTGACAAGTAAAGGAAAAATCAAACAATGAACGAGGGGCGATGCAGGTGCAGGAGTGAAAACAGAAAACATGTGGCAAGTGACAGATGCCTCGAATGAGTAGATTAATGCTAAGAACTGCAAAAATAAGCAAGAGAACATGGAAAATAATAAATACAAACACAAAATACAAAGGAAACATATCTAGACAGATTGTACATATCCGTACAATACTTTTGAATATGCTCTATGTCTGCCAACAAGATATCATAACAACATATCTTATGGACAAACGGAACAGACTGTACCTCTAAATTATACGTGGATTCCTCCGCCCAATCTAGTGGTTTCAACAGGTATAGCCAGCCTTCATTGGAAATTGCAATTTTTCCATTGGTTTGACCCGTTATGCTATAAGAAGTCACCTCAGGATGGGCTGATTTAAACTGAGGAGAGAGACATGAGTTAAAAGTGCAAAGGTAAAAAAAACATTTCAAACCATGACCATCATCTTTGTCTATTTCGAGACCATACTTTCAGTGGCATCCCCAGTTTTCTCGCCAACATAAAGTTCAAAGTGGAGTGAAAACCAAGTGAGTGTCTGGATGGACTAATCAAATAATTTTCTTCCCTTTGCAATTTTCGCCATTTTGGAGAGCACATCATTTAAGACTTGCTGTGCTTCTGTTATTTCTTGCCTTTTTTGTGACAAGCGGCTAATTGACAGTTTCTGCAGAGGACTGCAGGCAACTCTCAGCTGCAAGTTGTGGGGGGGGTAAAAATACATCAAACTAAGTCTTTGCGAGAAAGGATTTATCACTGAAAAGGCTACTAAGTCAGTATGACATTAACCCTTAGAGCACTAAATGCTACAATTGTAACTCAATGATGTAAGATATCAAAATCAAAGCTGTTGAAAACCTATCATGTGGTGACTTGTTTAAAAGAGCTGCCAACAAGTTGCCACGTGATAGGTTTTCAGCAGCACAAGATAGTTAAATTTATATATTTTTTTATTTATTTCAGAGTTCTAGATTTAAACCTCTGTATTTGAGCTCATATTTGTATAGCTTTCTAACTGCAGAAGTTTACATTATGGGAATTATTTAATTATTTGAGAATTTGTATTGCTGTTATGCAATATAAATGTTAAAAAAAAGAGTTGGCCAGCTGCACTAGTCATTAGGCTTGCATGAAGTACGGCTCAGAATATGATAGTGGCAGACAATAATATTCCTGTGCATGAACCCTTGGCTGTTCCCTGCAGTCTGCACGATAATCAAATTAAGAATATTCTAGAGATTGTCTTGTGAATCGACTGAAAATGGGGACACCTGCAGTATCAGTGCAGGTATACAAAATTGAGAAGCACCATATGCATCAAAAAAATATATTCTGCCACTGGGGTAGCTTCTGATCAAGTAAATGCCTACCTGAAATATTGGATATGGTACATCAGTTCCCTCTGGCACCTCCAGGACCTTATCACCGAATACTCCAACACGGTCCTCCCATCCCTCTCCTACAGTCTGTGAGGTCAATAATGTATTTCAAGCTATTGCAAATCAGATTAAACATACCAGATTTGGACATACTACAGGAAGTAACATCACAGTACTGAAAGGTTATGATGATTAAAATGCTATGAAAGACATATTGACTTGACTTTTCATGGAGTGATAATCATGTAACATATATTCTGCAAACTTTTGAATTCTCCGTTGTACCTTTTTTGTGCATGTTTTCATGGTAACATTGTCCTCTTACGGTTCATGAGAGCGCAGCTTAACATGCAAATCCAAACTGGGTACAGCCATTTTAGATAACAGCACTGCTGGTTTCCCTTTGTGGCCCTGAACTATTCTGTAACTGGCACTAATATGATCAAATTATGATTGTGATTCATGGAGCAAAGCAGTGCCCTGAGCACTATGGCAAGCATTATCCAGGAGTCTCAGATAATAATTATTGTATATTCGAGCCATATCATTCTAATTTCATGATATTTATTGACTAGGCCTGCATACAGAAAACCTTTTGAAATACAAATGGCAAATTAAAAAAAAGTTTTGGGGGAGTAGGCTAACTAATTACAGGGCACAAAAATGCAAATCGATGAAGTGATTCATAAAACTGTTATGATACTATATTACACTAGGCTTGATCAATTGGTTTTATTGTTTTCATTCCGGGGTTTATTTGCTGCTGTTTTGAACTTCAACAATCCTCAAGGAGCAGTATAATGTTTTTCTATCGATAAAACTGTAAGCGTAAAAAATGGAAGCAACAGCAACAAATAAAATACACCATATTTCTATTTCTTCACTATAAATGAAACTAAAGTTGAACAAGGCATATCCAGCTAATTTTGTGAACTAGTGGTTACTATTCACATACATAACCTACTGCATTATCATCACCTCACTCAGAGAAATAAAAAACGCCGTATTTCCACTTCTTCGCTTTGCTTGGAAATAAAATTGAACAAGACGTCCAACTAATTTTGTGAACCAGTGGTTACTTACTCTACAGATTAGAAGAGCCAGACCCAACAAGTGTGGAGTTAGAAGCATCTTGGATTAGCCAGTGATGGGGTCCTGAGAGGTTGGGGGATAAAACAAAAGTAAGAAAAGCGGCAGTTAAAGATAACTGTTGGATAGCAATTTAGCGGCAGCAAACACGCAGCTGGCCGTTCTTCAAGAAGCATGTGCAGGAAGGGCAAGCTGTCCGCTCTGTCATGGCTGTACAGTTACAAATTCTCATTGCACAATTGAATGCGCGCGGTGAGTGTGGACTAGACGCGTAAAGGGAAGGTCATAGAAGGGGAAAAAAGGCCTTTGATAGCAGCGGCTCTTTTCTCACGGTCAGTCACTTAGAAGATTGCACCTCGAGTGCAGGATCGCAACTGTGAGTTATTCATTCACGTGCTATCTCCGCACTATCTGGGATGAGACTTTGGAGCGAGAAACTCAATGTTTGGCTCTCGCCTGCTTCCTGTGACTGCGCTATACGCTCCGAATTGACAAAAAATCAATACACTTGAAATAGATTCCACTGAAATAAATAAATAAATATAATAAAATAAATCATAATAATAATAATGTATGTCAGTCAGTTAAAGTCCAGTGTGTTTGCCAAATTTAGCACCTTAAACAGCTATGCACTGTCCCTCTGAATATGATTTTAAGTACATTGACATTTTCTTTTAGAAATGATACATTTGATTTGGCTTAAAGCCAGACAATAGATATCGGGCCATTATTATTCGGCATATGCAACTAATCGCCCTCTGGAGTATAGCCCAAGATGTCCTTTATAGTGAACAACCTTGTTACCCCAGAAATTTAAAAAAAAAAAAACTGAGAAAAAGTTATTTTTAAGAGCTATACTTATCAATTGTAAGATCTCATGTGATTCTAATCCACTGAATCATTTTTAGTATTTTTAGAAGAAGTTTTTGTCCCCTAACAGGTGAATCGAAGGTGACACGCCACGTTTGGAAAGGTCATACATGGGTCTGCCTGCAGCATGACCTTGGATGTAGAGGGCAAAAGTTGCTGTTAAATCAAAGGCTTGTGGCGCAAGGGAGCATAAAACGATGTTATTCAGCAAAAAAAAAACAAAAAAAAACAGGCATCACTTTTTTGAATGGATTGTATAAAAAAATATAACCCATTCAAAATATAGGCTGTTTTCTGGGGTTCCGCAGGACATTAATCACTCTATGCATAAAAATTAACTTTAACCCAATAAGAATGTGAGAGAGACGAAGAGAAACAAAATATTGTCTTTTCAGTGAATATTGACACACTGTGAGGAACATGGTTTTTAAGGCGTGTCCACATCCGTTACACTTTACAGGAAGTTACGGCAAACAGACACACTCATAGTGATACCATCTATGTCACATATCGGGCGCACCTTCCCAACTGAGCGACATATAGCTGTTATCTTGAAAAATAATTTCTGGTGATTTTTTTTAGAGTTTGAACATCAAATATAATGGGTGAAAACCACCATATTTGCCATTTTCCATGCAGAACCCCAAAACATTACAAATAAATATTGAAGTGGAAAAAACTACAGCGCATGGGAGACTACTCTGCGAAAATCCAGGAAGTATACAAGTCACAAACCGAAAACACTTGAACTAGTCTTTAGATCAAGACTAGCGGACATTGGGGGCAATCGATTATATTCTGCTGCACACAGAAATCAGCACTGCGGAATATGGCAAATGCAGTGTACCGTATCTCACGGTCAGCTGAATGACAACCTGTGCAAACTGCTGGATATCTGAACAAGTCAAAGTATAAATTCACTTAAGTTCACTTTCAAAGCATTGACTTGATGGGTTACTGATCAGAGATACTGGACATTGATAAGGTGACATTGAAATGTCCTCAAAGCAACCTCAAAGTACAATATATATATATAAATCTCAGTTGGTGCCAGGAAATCATATGAACAAAAAAGTCATGCTATTGTTAAGACATTGTATGGGTTACGTGGGATTAAAAGGTAAAATGCAATCAAATGACTAAACATTTAAAAGCAACTCTTCAGTTTTCAGTAGCATTGCACACTGAAGATTAAGATTTACAATATCTACTCTTCTTAAGAATTTAGAACACAAACACAGCTTGCCTACACCTATAATGCGAAGATAAAGGCCTACTGTGATTAAAGCCAGCCAGATGGCATTGCTTGCAAAGAACAGCTCAAGAGCAAATCAATGACCCCTACTGCCTTCTGTAATCTGTCACTAACCCCCAATCATTTGCTGTTGAAAGTAATTAGCTTCGCTGAGATGTGTCTGCTTTTTATTATTATTATTTATTTATTCATTTTTGGGGCAGCATCACAGTTCTTAATCAACCTGAACTCCTTTGAGCGAGCCTTTCCTGTCTTTTCCTGAGACAAGAATTGCCCAGTAAGCCAACACCCATTTCATTCGGGAATGACAAGATCTCTTAATGTCCCCAGGTACAAGTCCAGCATTGACGAATTTGCTTCAGCAAGATTGGCAGTGCCATTAGTTCCTCAAATTTAAAGAATAATGAATAAAGTCTTCAAAGAGAGGAAAAAGCTGTACATACCTGCTTGGAGAGCTCCCTCGTCACTCCTGGGACTACCAAGGGAACAATGGAGGACGCTGCCCTGGTGTTGGTCAAACGTTAACTCTCCTGCATTTTATTGGGCCTAATGATTTGCTAACAATATTCATTACAGGTATAAGGCCAGCCCAAAGTGGGAGTGTTTTTTTTAGGATTTACAATAAAGCAAATGAGCTTTAGAAATGTATTAGTTCCCATGGCCATTATGTGCAACATATTGATATTCTCCATGATGAAATAATGCAAAACTAAGCCTCTTAGTTGCATGAATCCTTAGTTGAAGTATTCCTCTCAGAAGTAACTAAAAAATGCGATATGTTGCTCTTTGGATTCAATCTGAGTTAACTTTTGAGTGTCAAGCATAAATGTGAAATCTTATGTGGGTGACATTAACTAATTCCCTACGAAATACTTCTATATAAAATTGTTGCGTTTGTACAGAATATAAAGTATTGAAGTACATGACCGCTATCGTCAACTGATTTTGTGTTTTCATCGGTTAATATACCAACATACTACGTAAGAGAAAAGGAGTGTGAGGTGACTTTTTAGAGCAGGAAGGGTACTTCCACTGGATTCACTACATGATATGTGACTGGTGTGGGCTGGGAAAAGGCTTGTGCAATCCAAACCAGGAGACTTTAAACCTTGGACTGCTTCCTGTCTTAGTTTTTTTACTGGTATTGCTGTTGATGGTCAAACCAACTCAATGATCAAACCGGCTTTGCATCCAAGCCTTAAACCCCTTATAGGAGTTTAAGACCAAAGAGCAGTCAGTTCTAACATTTTTCTTGCACTTTCAGCATTGCCGCCTAGAATGTCCGCAGTCTTTTATTTAGCCTCCATTGTTTTTATACCGTGCAATGATAACACTGTCAAGTAAATGACTGAAATAGAACATTATCATGCAGTACATGCATTGTCAGTCAAATTTGGTATTAGAGCCTAATGAATCTATGCATCAAAATTACATCTTTCTTTTTCAAATGTGTGCCAAATAAATGCTTGCTGTAAGTGAAGAAAATAAGATAAAGTCACTTAGGACAGAGGATAGCTTAAAAGCCAGCCAGTTAAATCTTACGGTAGAACAGCCATTTAAGAACTAGCGTTATTCCAAGAAAATACCCTTTATCCAAGAAAATATACTATATCAGGTCATTTACCAGGCCAATGTCCTGGCCAAGGATCAGAATCATTTATGTTTACACACCCTCTGCTTATCACATATAACAATGGATTTATTATCTGGATCTCATTGATTTTACTTCACTGTGATAATGGCTTTCACATGCATTGTGAGTCAGTGTGAAACCAGTTTTAAGAAAATTAACAAATATTTGAGCCTTATCTTCTTTTTCACAGCTTCAAGTAAATACTTCTCTAGGTTTAAAATTTTAAGAGTAAAAAAGTAATGCTGACAGTGGGCAAGGTTAACTTTTTCCAGTGGCATCCAGAATGAATATTGCTCCATACAGTTATGGTCCACAACTGCCATATAGTAAATGTGTATTTCTTTGATCCTTCTAATGGGCTGATTGAACCTATACAACATTATTCCACCCTCTCCTATAATTAATAGTAGAGTGAGATAACAAGCCATCTGATGTGGAGTTTGAGCTGATATTTATATGAGCGGCCTGCACACCCCTCATTTTTCGCGGGAGGCTCGTACACTAAATTGCATTTGGCACCTCTGTTAATGACCTTGAGATGATGTGGCCCATTGAACAGGACAAATCAAACAGTACTAAGGACTAACACCTACTTTCTCCGAGTTTGGTATATGGAAATACATATATTGAAAGAAACTGAGATACCATAAGTCAGCTAGTTATTGCAGTTGGGATGGTATGCAGCAGGTGGTGCTGTTACCTCACCGCAAGGAGGTAGTAGGCCTAGACTGTATAAAAAGATGGACGCAGCACCCGGGTCTGAAAAGTAAGGCCAATGCAGAAATCTCTTAAAATTGCCTTCTATTTAATGGCCAGCAGATGGCGACGTCAGTGGTTGCAGAAATTAGTTCAATGCTTTAGAAGTCTATGAGAAAATGGCCCTACTTTCCCACCTGACTTTTTATTACAATAATAATTTTCCTCATTTTTTTATGGTATCTATCGGGAGTTTCAAGCCTCTTTCGACATATCCTGTTGTTCATTTTTGTAAATTATGGTCCCAAATAGACTAGAATAAAGGATAAAGCCAGATTATGCTGAAGGGCATAGCTATCCTCTGGTCCTCATCAGATACAGTGAGATCCAACCATAGATCCACCCCTCGCTCCTTTCTGGGTGTTCACTTTGCGCTCTCGTCCAATAGGAATCACATCTGGTTTCAAAATGACAAAATGTTCAAATTGCCAAAATCGAGGCATCCTAAATGGTCGCTGAAACCAATGGATGACGTCACAGTTGCTTCGTCCATCTTTTTATACAGTCTATGGTTGTAGGTTTGAATCCAGCTGGGGTCTTCCTGTGTGGAGTTTACATGTTCTCCCCTTGTTTGTGTGGGTTTACTCTGAGTACTCCTGGTTCCTCCCTCAGTCCAAAGACGTGTGTCAGGCTAATCGGAGATGCTAATTTGCCCATAGGGATGAGTGTGAGAGTAAATGGTGCATGATCTTAGCCATGCATTGCTGTACTGTCCAGTGTGAGATCCTACCTTTCACACATTGCATACGGGAATAGGCCCCAGGCCCCCACAACCCACACCGGGAAAAAGCAAGTTTGATGGATGATTCCCGCGATTTAAGTTGACCGGGGAGGCCGCATGTTATAGCTCACTGCCTGGTCGCTTGCACATGTTCAGCTGCATGAGGTATGGTCCTCTTACTCATTTCTATTGTCTGACCAGCAATCCAGCTAGATCTCACCACCTTGGGAAACTGCGCCTTCCTCATCCAAACTAACCTTCAAATCCTCCCCCATTACTCTGATCACCAGCCTCTATTAGTTTCTCTGTCACTTTCTTCTCAATCCTTGCCTGCTGCCACTGTATGACTCAATCTTTTTAACTAATATCCCCTACTCTCTTCTAGTGTCACAATGTCCCGACTTTTTGCAAGTTGTTCTTCTAGGTTGACTGAAACTGTTCTGTCCACACACCCAGCTCCTCAACAATCACTCTGTCAATTTGTCACCACACATGCAAGGTTGTCTTCTCAGTCAGTTTAACCTCTTCTCTTCCCCATTCTCTCTATCTCTCTTTCACTCTTGTCAATCCTCTGTTTGAGCTGTTCCTCTTAGTCAGTTTATTAGGAACACCTCTCAAGCCTTCATTGGTCCCCAGGATTGGGACTACAGTCCAGCTATGCTCTTAAATAAAATTGGCATCAGCCATGAAGTGCAGAATGTAAACCTAACAGAATAGCTTTTGATGTATTTTGATATGGTGTCTCCACGGTGAGGAAAAGACAGTTTCTTTTTTTTAATGAATGGAAAAACGGTGATCTAAATTAAACACCAAGGGAGCAATGTATCTTGTTGTTTGAGCAAACATCTGCAAGTTGTTATGGTCAATAAAGTAGCCATGAAATATTAAAACTGAACTTAACCATCATGAAATCAAAAAATATATACAGTTCATGTGTTAGGGAGGTCAAGGGAGTAAAATGCATGTACTTACATTGCAAGGAAAAAACTGGGATTAAAGGGGTTAATGCTTGAAAATGCAAGTTGATGTCAAATTCATTCAGCTAATGAATCAAGATGCCATTTCTTTACAGTACAGGATACAGGCATTCACAGCAGGTTGAAGGCTATTAATATGTGATGCTTTAATCGTACAAGGCTTTCCACTTGGATTATCTTGGCCATTTTTATGCTTCAGCTGTGCACTAACAAGTCTCAAGTGTGAATGCTGCACTTTTTGTGTATTGTGTGATTTTCTGTATACAAACCGGATGGGTTCAATGAGCAGTATTTACCACAAAATGTGTCAGAAAACAACAGCCATTTGCTTCTGAGAAAAAAAAAAACTAATTTCATGTACAAACTCTGCTACAGAATTGTTTTTGAGTGCCTCGGGTGGTGGTCAAATACAAGTAGTTCAACTAAAAATCTATCTAATCTCTGAAATGTAATAGCGTCCACATAAATTTTCTAATGACCCTATTAGTAGGTATTCTCACAAGCCATAACTGCAAATTTATTCAGATTTTCAGGACTGCCTGTTGTGAAATCACACTTCAAATTGTTTTTGGAGCTGACAACATAACCACAAAAATACAGCTAAATTTTTCTTTTGCAAATCTTTAATTTCAATTAACTGAACAAGACGAAAAATAATAACCATAACACTTCAACAATAAACAATCTCCAAACAAACTGAAACTGACTGTATGCTACATAAAATTACATGCAAATAAAACATTTCCTTCTTCTTATGTAATTTAAGGTTGCCATGGTTCCCGTCTGAAAGCACTTGAGAATGTTTATCTAAAATATGAGTCAGTGATAACATTTATGATGCAGCCCTATACTCTACCATGCCAATGTGAGCAGGCTGTTGGAAGAAGGGGATGGCTCTTCTAGACTGTGAGCAGATATCCCTGAGTAAACATTGCGGTGTCCGCAGCATCAGTATTTTTTTTTCTGAGTGAGCATTAATGTTTTCTCAATTACATACTTATGAAATATTGAGGGTAAACATTAAGCTGTCCACAAGAACAGATTTTTCCCCTTGTGAGCAACCAATTACATCAACATCTTCTCATTGATACATTTGCAAAACATAGACGGAAAAACCTGAGGGCTTGAGGAAGACGCATTCGAACATGACAATTTGGCGGTCGCAGGCAGACAACAACGATATTCCAACTTCCACTTCTTCACCTTTTCAATTACAATCTAATATAGATTGATTAAGGGGGAGCACAATATTTTTGTGACAGGACAGGACAAGGTGTGTTCACCGGACACAGAGGTCGTGGCAGGACTTAGACCTGAGACGGAATGCCACGCTCTTGCTGTTTTTGGCTACCATTTTGTGGAGAAAGCGCTTGGCCTTTTTTGGCAGACTGACTCTCCTCTTGCTCAGCTCCTTACACCGAGCGTTGGCCTCTCTGCTGTCGCGCCTGAGCCGCAGCTGCCGCACGACTCCATAAAACAAGTCCCAAACATTGTGCTGCATGGCTGCCGATGTCTCAACGAACTTGCAGTCAAACATCACCGCGCATGCTCGCCCCTCTGCAAACAGAAAGCCAAGCTGCTCAGCCACCCCTTCCAGAAGTCACATTGTTAACTTACAGCAGCTCAGTGGCACACTTTACAAAAAAACAACATGTTTGCAATTGGAAAAATAAGAGCATCGAATGCAGCCATGTAGAATGTTGTAAAAAAAAAAAACAGCATTGTCAATTTTTATTTTATCCAGACATTGATAGTAAAATTTAGAAGTTATACACTGCCTGGTTTTTAATTATCACCAAGGAAAAGTTATGTTTTTGCACTTCTTTCATAACCTTTACATGTAAACATCTATAAACATCAATTCAAACTGAAAAATATTAAAAGTTAAGGTATTAAAAGTTACTTACCATTTATGGACACTTCTCTGCATCGCACAAGATCACATTTGTTTCCCACTAAAATAATAGGGACGTCTTCCGACTGCCTGACTCTTCGCAACTGAATGCGCAGCTCGGATGCTTTTTCAAAGCTGGTTCTGTCCGTTATTGAATAGACAATCAGGTAAGCATCACCCGCGTGCATGCACTGGTCCTGGCTCCATTTACTTTCATCCTAAGGGTACAGTCAAGATTGCATGTGAAGAGTCTATTTGTAAAATCAGATAAAAGCCATTCTTCATATCATAAAACCAAAACCGATTTGATTGATATTCTTCTGACAGCACAATAAAAAACACAAATTGGAAAAGTAAAAACAAAATTGAGATATGTATCTTATTAAAGCAACCCATCAGAAGTTTTATTAATATTCCCCGGAGGGCACAACTAAAAGCGTGATTTAAGAAAATACAATGCTGAGAAAAAGAATTTTCCCCCTCCAATTTTTTTCTATTTTTGCATATTTGTCAAATTAATTTTAATATTATGCAAAGATAACCTATGTGAACATAAAATGCAGTTTTAAATGATGACTTCATTTATTGAAGGAAAAAAGCTACCCAACTCTACCTGCCCCTGTGTACGAAGAATAAATGCCCCCTTAGTTACTAACTCAAGAAGTTTAATTGATAATTGGGTTCAATTGCAATAAGATACACACAGGCATGATTACTGCCAGCTCTGTTGAGTCTAAACATCACCTGTCTGGCAATGCGAAGAAGAAAAAAAGCAGCACATTATGCCGCAATATAAAGAAATTAATGAGCACATGTAAAACAAAGTTTTTAACATCTATTAGTCTGGAAAGTCATTTCTAAGGCTAAGGGACCCCAGTGAGAGCCTGTATCTGCATATGGAACAGTGTTGAACCTTTCAGAAGTAGCTGGCCAACCAAAATTCCTCCAACAGTGCATCAACAAGACACAGAGGAGGTCAATAAAGAACCCAAACAAACTTCTAAAGAACCTCAGGCCTCACTTGCCTCAGTTAAGGTGAGTGTTCACAATTCCAGAAAAAGAAAGACTGAAAAAAATGGCATCCATAAGAGAGCAAGAGGGCAAAAACCACAGCTGACCAAATAGAACACAAAGGCTCATCTCCAGTCCAGCAATCACACTCTCTTCTGATACAGCTATTCCTTTGTAATGCATGAAGAATACTCTGATCTTGTGAAGATGAAATCAGCATGGGAGTCCCTGGAAAGGACGTCTTGAAGGTGGCATATGTTGCTCAAAAAATCTCTGTGTACTTTTCTGCATTAATTGTGGCTTCAGAGAAGTGCAATTTACCATTACCAAGGGCACTGACACAACCCCATATTATGACAGAGCATAGCTTTCGGACTTGGTGCGGGTAACAGTCTGAATGGTTTCCTTTTCTTCTTCGGACTAGAGCAGATGCTGTGATGCTGCCTAGATGCTGCCTTTGCACCAAGTCATGATTACACTCACCTGCAACCATCAACGGTTTCAAAATGCTACATTATTAAAAAAAATTAACTCATTACTATTCCTAAATTGTCCCCATCTCAACTTTTTGGGCTGTATTGCAGGCCTGAATGGTAAAAATTGATGTATATTTACAAATAAAATCAAATTGACCTGACAAAATATTAATTATTGTGTATTCATGCTGTCTTCAATGGAATATAAATTAAGGTAAATTTCAAGTCCATACTCTCTGTAGGCCTATATATGAGCATTTTCCATACCATCCTGCTTTTTTCCATGTTGAAGTTGCAAAAGTGAAAAGCATGTACACCTATCTCTGATATTATTCAGATAATTGCGACATTTCATGAGAGTCCATAGCACATATTCAAATGACATATTTATTTACATTAGGTTCTCACCTGACAGTCCCACGTATCCAATAAAGTGATGGTAGCAGTTTCGCCGTCAACTGTCAATGTTTGTTCACACACCTCACCTTTAAAAGCAGAGCGCACACATTTTAATTCAAATCGTATTCTGTTCAATTTTTTTTATCTGCGAACAGATCTTGCACAACTGCTCAAGGCTAACAGAGTCATCACCTTCATATAGGTCGCAGTCGTAACCCATGCTGTCTGCTGCACCCGCGAAAATGTTGGCTAGCGCTGACTTCCCGACACCATTCTCTCCGAGGAGTACCACGTTGTAAAAGTTATCGCGGGAGTCATACGAATTGAACGAATCCGCTGAATACGAAGACCAGCTTCCTCGGCAGGACTCGCCTGTGGAGTAGTTGTATGACTTGGAGCGCGTGATGCTTGAAGTCCGCGCAAACTCGTCGTTTGCCAGGTCTCTCGCATCTGTGCAAATGCTCCAGCGGTGTAGTTGGTCCTGCAGACGCAAACTGTGCCGCCGTACGCTGACAAGAAGAGACATTTCTCTGCTGAGTGATAGAAGAAAACATTATTATTATTATTATTATTATTATTATCATCATCATGACCATTATCACCATCATTATTACCATTGTATAAAGAATCAACACCCACTTCTTATGCAAGAGCGGTACATTTCTTCGGTGAAAAAAAAAATTCTCATTAAGTTCCACAGAATAAAAAATTACAGGTCTCCTCTTTTCGCCAATGGCGACAAGCACTTGCTTTGAGCAATAACTTTTGCTTACGGAAATATAAATTTAAAAAAATCATACCTACACTGCAAGTGACCAGTCGGCTTTTCCTTTATAGCAATTTATATTTCTATTGTAGTCACTTTACATGGCAATACATGTTTGGCGGCAAAAAGTAAGATCCCATTCTTTAAAAACTACAACATAGTGGAAAGTAAATAAATCAATACATTTTAAAATTATAATAAAAAGTTAAATGCATTCTATTAATTATAAAAAAAAAACACTTACCGCTGAAATGAGCAACAGTCTTACATTTCCAAGCACAAACTTTTGGTTCTGGAAATGGAGCAAAGTCTGTGCGCCTAAGCCTCTTCCTTTTTGCGCTAATGATCTCAACTAGCCTACATCGCTATTTATGTCTAATGCGCTTTCGGCTCGCATGATTTATATAATGCGCGCCTCAAAGCTGCTTTGAATGTATCTCGGCCTCCCCTTCTCTAGCGAAAGAAGGAAGGGCGTTTCTTTCTCAAAGGGGGCGGGTGCATATGAGTCGCCAGTATAAGAAGGCATCTGGTCGCATGGCAGCTATCCTTGTTTGAAGAGAATATAATCAGCATGCTATTAGCACCAGGCACTCAGTTATTTGGCTAATCTCATTCGAGAAACACTTTAAAGTTTTGTATGGAATCCTCTATCATCTGAGCAAATGGTGTGAAAGCGTTCAGATTGAATAATTTTGTCTGACCATGAATCCCAGAACTAGGGGAGAGCGGGGCACAACCTAACACATTTTGGTTTTGGCTAAATAATTGAAAAAATATTAAAGCTACATTAATAATGTTTTTATGCATGTAATATACACATCTCTGCTACAAATGAAAACTTGAAGTTTGTTTGTAAGACTTACTGTTCTTGCACAATTCCTCCAAAACTGGCAGGAGTGAAATGTTAAAACTAACCCCATAGGCGGGGTTAATTATAACAGACAGAGGGTTAATTGAAACACTTGCTAGGAAAGTCTTTTTGAATGCAATTTATCCAAATACAATTCTATCAATATACAATAGGAGAATACTGATTGTAAATCTATGGCAGATATCTACACAACACCTCCTCATGGATGGATATCTGGTCTATTTATCTATCCTTCCATCCATCTATTGCTCTATCATTGATGAATATTGAAATTGATGGACTAATGGATAGATAGATTACATCCACACATTAAAACACATTAATACTGAAGAGAGACTGTGTCAAACAGACAAATTTATTTTTGTCTACAGCAGTTAAAACAATAGTTCAGCTGCAGCATATACATTGCTAATCTGAAACTTGAAACCCTTTTAAAGTTAATGCTCAACGTACTGCATGGAATAAAAATTGGCTTTAATAAAAAGTTATGGGAATTAGTTCTTTTTAGTTTAGTGTCTCTTTTCATCACAAAAATTGTTGTTACAACAAAACCTGCCGTGTTTAGCTTTTCTTAAGCCTAGCTAACTCTTGCCATGAGTTGGTTGCAAATCTCAAAAACAGACCTATGTTTTAAGAAACAGGACAGTTATTAAAACAATATGTGGTTGGATTCGGTGACTCCTACACACAGCTCAGAAATCGAAAAATTAGTACCATAAAAATATTTACTTATACGCCATTAAAACACGTTCGTCCAGGTATCTCGCCGAAAATCCTTCCAATCCTTCTAAAAATTCGGGGGAGACTGTCTTCTGACAACGCATTATATTGACTGGAAGCACCCCCTGCTTGACCCTGTGCAACTACTTAAAAAGTCAGTGTTAAATTTAACCCCCGTAAGGACGTTCCCCGCGCTCCCCTACACTGCTCGCCTCTTGTGGAAAATGCTCTTCTTTGAGTAGCTTCAACTTTTTAAAGACCAAAGCCCTACATCCCCGAGAAGCAATGCCAGAGTTATGCATTCAATGATTAGTGGCACATGGGCTGAATGACCTGAGTCAAATGTGATCCATTCTGCTCAGTGATGAAATAACCAAATAATCTACAAAATCCTGGTGTCTCACGCAATCTCATCCAAGTCAGCATTTTCAAGGGGGAATTCAAGTGGCAGATGAGCTTAAGTTCGGGTTAGAGGTAGGTATTTCCACAGGTTCCCTTTGCTTTTTGCCCACGTGCAATTCAGACAGGATCTCACTGGGTGTGGGGTATGACCTATTCGAGCAAAATGCATCAGGCACATCTGATGCAGCAAGGTGGGATATAACTTGGCTTGAGTGTACTGTTGAGACTACAAAACATTACAGTAATAAGGTGACAAACATCTTTATTGCAATGTTTCACTGCAATGGCACAAGGTTGACCAGAGTTTGACCAATGCGTGATTCAAGATGCATTTAAGTTGTTTGCATGGCATTTACTTGTTACTGTACTATGTTACTTCGTAACATTCCAGGTCTACACCATGTCAAGGGCAAAGATGGCCCGAAGAACTTCTCGAAGTAAATGGAAGAGACAGTGGATGGATCCATCTTCTCTTGAAGCCTGGCATAGGACAGAACTGAGGATTATTCACAAGAGCAGAACACACTTGACAAGAAAAGCAGCAGAAATTTTAATTTAGAGGACACTCTGATTTCAATCATTTTCAGTACCACATACAGAAAGGCAGCTCACTACCGACTCCATTGCCTGTGCTCCTAGGAGACCCTTCTATGTTCAGCCTACCTTTCTGCCCCAAAATCACTGAGGCAATTTGAGGTGAAAAGGTTAGTCACTCTTTTCGCTCTTTTATTGCATATCTTTGGTGCAACACATCAGAACATACTAAATTCATAGTGACACATATTTTAAAATCGTTACATCTTCATATCGTATCTATCGTATCTGTCTATATTTCAGTACAGAGTTATGTACAGGGTGAGCACTTGAAGCAACCTACCTCATCACTGGGTAGGTTTTCCCATTAGTGGGTGCGTTGTTATGCCGCAGTAACAAAATCAAATCAATGTGAATATTTATCGTTTCATGTTCACCGCCAAATATTTATCAGGTGGTGCGCAGCGATTTTTAATGTTTACTAATTCTTTTAATTCCTCGTGATCTTGCTTCAGTCCATCCTTCAAAACGTAATTATTCTTCAAAAATGCATGATCACTTCGGACTTAGAGGCCTGTGCCCTCCTCCCTCTTTGCAATCCTTGTTCTCATAATGCAATCATTAACAAACTATAGTCATCTCTCTGTGACTTTAACATTATATACACCAGTGAGATGAGTGTGTACATTTACTGACTCATACAGTATCATAGATGTGGGCACATGCACACAGGCATGCACATTAAGCAAATTTGACTGCCAGACTCTGTTAAGCATCTTGTCCTGTGTAATCCAGGGATTTACATGCTGCTTTAAAATCTGTATATAATATATTATATGTCTTAAATAATACATGCATGTTGTAAACCATTTACAATCACATGTAATTCTGTGATCAAAGAAACTGTAGCTGATTGCTCAGAGTATATGTTTTCAGAGCAAAACTGATGTATGAATTTAAGCCATTCCGTGTAATTTTCCCTAACTGACAGTAAAAATGATGATAGCAATGATGCCGAATGCTTGCCACTGTATATCTCAAGGTTAGTTCACACTGGACTGCTGCTAAAACATCAGGTCTCTTCATTCCCTTTGGATAAGACCCTTAACCTGGGATTTTGACAGATTTCAGGTGAAGTTGGAGATCTCAATGAGTGAGGAAAAACAGACTTTATTCTGACAAAATCAGAAAGGCCAGAAATTCCTCAAATAATCCCTGAAAAAATTGATGGATTCTAAGATGTACACTTCACTACTCATCTTGTTTTTAATCTGTCTGCGCAGATTTAGACGCCGGCGTCCGTAAATTCTGAAATTTAATTGTCTAATTATTATTATTATTATTATTATTATTATTATTTTATTTATTAATAGTGACACGTTCCATACAAAAAGCAATACATAGCATTATCAATAACTAATTATAATAATTATCAATATATGTCACTTCAAACATAAAACAATAAAATCGTTAGCAGCTACAGCCAAAGTGAGAATACAACAGCACACCCGCCTACAGAAGTATGTATAACAGGGCAGAAATGATATTAAATTATGTATTGTTGTACATGGATTTTCTTCTAATGTCGTATGCCTGAGTCAGAAATTTAGCAACCTTCTTATTTTCGTATTTTAACAGATATATACATTTTTCTCTGAGTTCCATACCTTCAAACCCCGGGTAACATTCATTTACTGACAAAAATAATATTTTACGCAAAACATCATATTTTACACATTCACACAAAAAAATGAAACTCGTCTTCCACGGCCCTTCTATTGCACACAACACACAATCTTTCCTCAACCGGTTTACCTAACCAACGTCCAGTTTCAATATTTAATGGCACAGTTCCCGATCTAAATTGTACTAGGAAGGACCGTTCATTTCGTGGCATATACCCTTCAAGATACTTCTCCAAAACAAACTCTGTTTTAAAGGTTCAATAAGTTCTAAGTTTGGGTTTAAATCCAATCGTATCACGCCATGTTTTTTCTGATCTTGATATCATATATATCAATTATATCAAATAATTCTCGCAGTTTAACGACACTCGCACAGTATTTAGCCAACTATATGAGGCAACTTTTGTGAAAATATCTTAGGTGTGTTTTCAAGATGAACTTTACGTTTTGCACCGGTTTTTCACACATATACTTATGTTTGGTATCAAAATGTCCATCATGTTGTGTAGCCATTAAAAATCATCTGGTTTTTCAAAATAATCATTTATGGGTTTAAATATGGACTTTTCGAGGTCTTGTCCCACAAAAATCTTGAAATCACTAAATAGGTCACAGTTCACTTGCTGTTTGCAAATTTCACATTTCAAATTTATTTTATTGAAAGTCCCACAAGTAGGTACATGTAAACAGAAGATGGTGGGCAAATTTGCATATACCATGCAAAAGTTCCTTTACTGTAACCTGTAACCATTTTTTCTGCAGTCAACAAAATTTCAGAATTGTATATTTTGGCTGGGATAACTATTTTTTTACATCATAAATATCTTCGGCCAACCTCGCAGGCAGAGCTACACTAAGCTCACAGCGGATTGTAGCTAAAGAGAATTACAGTAGATAAAACCCTGAACTGGAAATCAGATTGTATGCGACTAATGATTTGAGCCTTTAAGTACAAGTTCTGGCCATCATGCAGTCTATTAATTCCTGATAATGGACACCTTGTTGGATGTTATCTTGTACAAATACAAGTTCTACATCAGTACCCTTTGCAAACACAACAATATGTAAATAATTAGATGTACAGTTACTTTCAATGATCTTTTACATTTCATCCAGCAAACCCTTCTACAAGTTAATATTTTGGGCATCTACCGCCCCTCCTCTGCCTCACACTATAAAAACATACATAGGCACAGGGAAATCCTCTGCGCGGCTCTTTCTTTCATTTATAGTTCTCTGCCTTCAGTCCTTTATTTCAATTCTGCTTTAGCGTTCATCTCTTCCCAAGGGAGCTCGGGTTGACAAGGGAAAAGAACAAGATAAAGAATGAGGATGGTAGAAGGGAATAAACATGAAAAAGTGAAATGACATTGCCTCGCCCTTTCAAACATTTTTTTTCAGGCAACGTCAGTGACAGGTGTTGCAGATACATGGAGGTTGAAGAGAAGTACATTCACAGGTAAATCATTTACGGTGGGCATTCTGGAAAAAAAAGTACTTCTGAAGTTGCACAGAGGATTGTTTCATCTTTCACAGCTCAAGATACTCATGGGAAACTGTGTGGCATATTTTGAATTCAATGGATTGGGTTCTTCTGAATGATGGTGGACCTTGATCAAATTCAGAATCAGGTGTATGGAAGGAAGAAAGTACGTAATGGTACTTGTTCTCTCTCTCTCTCTCTCATTCTCTCTCTCTCTCTCTCTCTCTCTCTGACACACACACACACACACACACACACACACAGAGAGCTATGGGATGTGTTCTAACACTCTCATTACTAAGGCAATATGTTGGAATTGACCGTAAACAACAGAAATTGTGTCACTGTCCTGTCATACTGCACACTGTATAGACTCAGTACAGTCTATAAGCCAAGAACCGGGATTGACGCATTTTTGTCACTGTTAGTGCATTGTCACTTTTAATTTAAGGTTATTAATGTACATGCCATTAATTTGTACAGGAAGAGAAGTAAAGTGGTGGTCCCGTTGAATGACATGTGACTAAGTGGTCAGATTTTTTAAGCCAAATACTTTTAAAAACTTGTTAACGGACAAAATATACAGTATGCAGGGCAAAGACTATTCCTGACAAATTTAACATATTCAAAGAATATAACATAATAAAAAAATATTATTGTTTACTGTTTACATATATTAATACCCAGGAAGTGACTCCAAGCTGGATCTCAGCCATAATTGTCGTGCAAAAAAAAAAAAAAAAAGCCATACGATAGTTTCTGATTTGAAAATCAAAGCAAGCTGAAAAGGTATTTATGCAATATGATAAGATTAGATGCTTGTATATGACTTCATTCTACACCACCTTCACAACATCTGTAATTTCCAAAATTCAAGTGTCCAAATTCAATTAACCGAACAAGAAATTGTCTCCCAATTAAACCTGGTTTTCCAGAATCAAAGACAGTGTTGACAATGAAAAAAATAAATGACTCTATTTCAACATTATTACAAAGGGCAAAATGGTTATCATTAAGAGGAAGTGCTTACAACTCCAAAGAAAATGTTAAATGTGGGGATATTTATGAAGTATTCACAATTTTCTTCCACAGAGCTTGCATTACAAACACCAACGCAAAAGCATAGCCCAGCAGACATGCTACTGTAAAAAAAAAAAAAAGCATTAAAACAAAACCGCGTCCCTTTGAAAGCAAAGTTTCCATTTTTTCTCTATTTACTTTTGTATTAAGTATTCATACCAGGGAAGCCTTGGCAATAAACCAAATTCGATGTCACCATTTTTCACATAGTCTTTACATGTAACTGACACCCGTCTTTGGCCCGCCTCCATGAACGTACAACATTCGCATCCAGGATGGGAGGTTGTATCCTACACTTTGTTGTCTACAGCATTTAGCCACCCTCAGAAAGACTACCGTTCATAAATAATGTCTAATTACTGTCCGTATTATGAATTGTAGCTACAAGCTTTACAACTGATTGAAGTCGAGTGGATCAGGACACCATATCACACCGAACACCCCTTTCGGTGGATTCTAACGAAACACAAGCGGAAACTTGTCACAATTAAACGCGAAGTATTCTGGGAAATGTAGTTTACATCTCCGTTTTATAAAATACAAGGAATAGAAACTCAATTAAATTGCTGTCTAGTTAATTCAAGACTATGTAATTCACTCATATATATTTTGACCCCATTTTTCAAATTATGTTCTTCGCTTGCATTTTGTTACTGGTGATTTACACATTAAGAGGAATACCGGAACGATCTTGCACGAAACTTCCGCTTTTTTCCTCCCAGCTGTGTGCTGTGAATCACTGATTTATGCACTATAGGCTAACAAAGGTGCACAGCACTGAAATTTGCATTTGGAAGGAGATTAGTTGTCTCATTATGAAGACCAAAGAAGTGTCAATGCCCGTGAAACAGGCCATCATTGAGCTGAAAAATGAGAAAAAATCGATCAGGGACATAGCAGAAAAATTAGGTGTTTCAAAGTCAACTGTTTGGTACATTGTCAAGAAGCAAGAGCGCACTGGTGAGCTCGGCAATAGCAAACGATCTGGTAGGCCACGGAAGACTTCGGCGTTGGATGACAAAATGATACTCCAAATTGTACAGACAAGGCCATTTTCTACTGTCGAACAGATTAGGAATGCTCTCCAGGATGCAGGCGTGGTTGTGTCCACGACTACTATAAAGAGAAGACTACACCAGCATCACTTCAGATGGTTCACCAAAAGATGCAGATCATTGGTAAGACCCCATCAAGCAATACAAGTTAATTTAAACATTTGAATGCGCTGTTTGTAAAGCGTCTAACCACCTTCTAGACAACTGATCTTCGCTACGTCAGCGAAGTCTCATACCAGTTTTTTTTTTTCTCACTTTGTTTAATGTACTTATACCAACGCCTATTGAAGTTCGCTTTTTCTTGCTTAAAGCATCTGGCACGCTGAGCAGGGATCTTATCGGTCTTGCGATGTCCTCACTTGACGACAAATAAATATGAACTTGACAATAAATTGCCAAATGCAGCCAACAGCTGGCTGGCTAAATTATATCTCTATAATAGCGTCAAAACTGTAGCCGTCCATATAGACTTCAATTGCTGGCAAGTATGGTTTCCCCGCTTTCAGCTGTCGCTAGTATTGGTGACGTTGTCGTAAAATTCCTTCTAGCCAAGAAAATCTCCTGGCTAGCCAGCTGGCTGATAGTTAAAAATGTACGGAATGTAAACAATTTTGGCAAACCGTGATTGTAGGGTTACTATTTTGTCCTGGGGGCAGTGTTCTCCACTTTCGTATACGGTGAGGAATTCCTGACCAGCTAACGGGTCGCCTCGAGTTAAAAGTATTCTCAACGGAGTATTATTAGGCATGGACCTATTCGGAGTTCGCAGCCCATGGTCGTGTTACGAAATGAAAGTGAATGCATGCAGCCTATTCATTCATCACGTAATTCAACCTTTTAAACTCCCTAAAACTTTATAAAACGAACGCCACCAAATCGCATACTTTCCAAGTCGTTTTTTGCTCTGCTACTTCTGACAAAGGTGTGCAAATATCGCGTATAAATGGTAGGAATGAACGTTGTGTAGGTAGTTGTCAATGGAAATCTATAGCAGTAGTTCTCGTGATGTCACGAACCTGGTCACGTGGGTTTGTTGACTAGCGTGGTTGGCAAAAAGCCTCAACATTACAATTAATTTAATGGGTGAAGTGCAGTTGTCTTCCACTTTCTGTAATAACACCAGTTAGTTGCAGCGTAATTAACTGCACAAATCGATTCGTTAAGAGCCAAAGTCTGTCACTCTAAACCAGGGGGTGATATATCATGTTCCAGTTGGCCACCGAAGATTCTAATGGGCGTAGATATATCGTCCAAACTGACAAAAATTACTTTTTTTTATCAAAAGATCTCTTCGGGGTGGAAATTACAGCCCTTTTTAGGGTAGGGCCAAAATATTGACATGGTCAAAATCTCCCAGGGCCTGGACCCTCATTAAACCTTGCTTATTTATGTGTATTTGGATACATTGGGACTAGTTCTTTCCAAATTTGCATAAATGGCGGTGGTTTAGTTAGGGGGCTTTTGCATAGGTGGCGCTTTTTTTTTTGGCAAGAACGCGATTTTAGGCGATTTTCATTTAGCCATATCTCAGCGCGCCCCCTATGGATTTCAGTGAAATTTATTTTCTTATGTTTTTCTATATTTCTATTATTCATGATAAAAATTTCAAGAAGGCTCTTTGCCTCATTAACCCTTTACATGCCAGAGTTTGAAACGTCGCAATCAAGCACCACTTCCGAAAAATGCCCATTTTTGTTTTAGTCCCCGCCAACCAGTGGGGAGAATTATTTTAGTGTTTTCAAAGCATTGAGGCAAGAGAACTTATTCAAAAAAAGCAACAATTTATTAAAATGTTAAAACCGAAAAGTCAGAAAAACAACAATCAAGGCACCCATAGGTGGTGAAGATGCATAGGCCTTAATGGACGGCATCCTTTTGTTGGTGTCACCACCACAGAATAATGACTCAATAATTCTAGAATTGTTTAGCTTGGAATTAAAACTATATAAAAAATTGTACCAGTAACAGAGGCTTCTGCTTTGGTATTCCTGAAATAGTCTGAAATAAATGACTGCCTGTCATTCTAACTAAGGGACTCACTCCTCAAGAGGTTCTCTGGACAGCAACTGAATTGCACATAGTTCACAACTGACTAAAACGTTTGGACAGATTTGTCCAGAAAATCTCATGACATAGTTCAAAACTAACTGATGGTCATCCCTGTCCAGAAGGTAACCATCATACTTTTCAGAGGGGGTTGAGGACCTTGTCTTTACATTCTGCATTGCTGCATGCATTATGCATACACAGGCCTTGCTCATTCAAAAATGTGATCAGAAAAATGTATGATCTAATATCTTCGGTGCAAAACTAATATTTTGCATAATATCTCACAAGGTAAAGATGGAACAATGTACCGCTCGCTGGTCTGAAAATCAGAAGATGTTTGTGATAAAGCAGGATTTCTATGGTTCTATTCATACTTTGAACATGCCATCAAAACGTGGTCACAGCAGTGCTGCCACCTGCCATTGGAGCACTGGAGAACTAAGCTTTTGTCTTTCTTGATCATAGTGGAGTGTGATCTCGTGTGAACGTTTTAGCACAAACAGGGTTAACAAGGCAAAAATGCTTCTTGATATTTTCAACATGAGTAGCAGAGATTTAGAGAAACACAATAAAACAAGTTTCACTGAACCCCATAGGGGGCGCACTGAGATATGGGCAAATGAAAATCGCCTAAAATCGCAGTCTTGCCAATAAAAGCGCCACCTATGCAAAAATGCCCGAACTAAGCCACTGCCATTTATGCAAATGTGAAAAGAACTAGTCCCAATGTATCCAAGTACATGTAAATAAGCAAGGTTTAGTGAGAGCTCAGGCCCTGGGAGAGTCTCAAATGTAGTCCAAAATGCGGAAAGTCATGATTTGAAGCACCACCTATAGACGGAGCCCTCGGCAAACCTTGAGAATTATAATGTTATATGGAAGAACTCTATCCATACATTCATATACCTTATATTTCAGGAGGATCACTGAGGGCGCACCAAAATATTCGATGGTCAATGTTCAGATTTTGACTATGTCAATATTTTGGCCCGTTTCACTCCTACCCTAAAAATGGCTGTAATTTCCACCCTGAAGGGATCTTCTGATAAAGTAATTTTTGTCAGGTTGGACAATATATCTACCCCCACAAAAAACTTCAGTGGTCTAATGGAACATGATATATCACCCCCTTCTATGAGTTGGTCCATAGTTACAGACTCTGGCTCTTAAGGGCTCAGGAATACGTTTCCTTTGTATTCCTGAACAAGAGCCTAAAAAATACGCTTGGATCAATTCAATTTGACGAAAGAACTGGGTGCTGTCGACCCACTCGCCTGTTTGTACTATTCACTTTCTGTTGGGTAAGTAGCAAGTTATTTTCCATTATTTCTAATATGACATTTTGCTAAGTTTTCGCATTTTATTATTCAGTCATAGCAAAGGAATGATCTTCCTTTTTGTGTTGGGTAATTCGATTGGTTCCTTGTGCTTTCCAGTAGCGAGTAAGTGACAGTTCCAATATTAGTATTGAAGAATTCCGTTTTCAACCGTCATCAGTATGGACTGAGATCAGTACTTTCGGCTTATCTTGACTTTTGGGTGCCCAGAGAAACATTCGAGTGTGTAAAAATGACTAGCGTACATCCAGTCAAGAAAATGTAGAGTTTGATGTCTACTGCAGCTGTAACGGCGGCAGCCTTGTTACTGATGACACACCAGCTGGCTAGGGAATGCGCAGTATATGCATTCGCGATATTGAATATTAATGATAAATTCTAATCCCCCTTATCGCGAATAAAACCCACCAAAATATATTGGCGTCCCCTTTTAAAATGGCTCCGGTAAACGTACTACTGTGAATTACTTTAGCAGCTCAACGATGATCAACAAATGTAGAATTTATGTTCGATGAAGGAATATCAAATGATGATCCAGCCGACCCAGACCCAAAAAAGGGTAATTCCTCCAACCTTTCAGCTCGTTAGAATCCGGAAGCCAACACACACCTTCATTGTGTTTAAGCTTAGAGCAATATCTTGTCTTCGCGGTACCGTCAAGGTTTTGTAAATATTCAGAGACTGCCAAATTGGTTCCACAACTGCAGGATGCCACTCTTCCCAGTTTTGTTGTTTTGATTTACACTTGTTCTTGCCAACTACGCTAATGCACATGTCTAAATATGACATCAATGTTAGTAAACAAGAACTAGTCCTAAAGGAGATACGGTGGAGTTTATACCCCCGGCCGAAAATGGATGTCACGCGCAATGGAAAATGGGTATTGCTAAGCTAACTCCGATGTGGTCCGTTGCAGGAACATTTTGTTTTTTTAGTGCTGTTTTGTTTTCTTTTGCGTTGCTTCTGTGGTGATAGAATGGCTTCAATGATATCATTTAAAAAATACTATTGGTGGATAGCTTAGACTAGGTGAACCCAACGCTTTCTTGGGACACTAATCTGTGATAAAGTGCTTTTAAAAATGTTAAAATGACATTCATTTCTCTTTAGGATGACTCCACCAGTCAAACTCCAGACCAAAGTGGGATGTCTCTGCTCCAGGTATGCTTTATGATGGCTTTCATCTGAGATACATTTCAGTCATCTGGCTTAGCTAATTTAGTGGCACATTTTATGAAGGAATTTTCAATTTGATATGGATGTGTATGTCTCTGTGCTGCGACACATTCTTTGTGCTATAATTGTATTTGAAGGGGAAATAAATATGTCTGCTGTGTCGGTGTCCTAAATCACTCCCTTTAACGCGTACACTATCCCTTCTTGGGAATACTTAAGTGGATACTCTACAGTGTACTTAATTTAGAATTCGGGTAGCTAGCATGGCATCACTATCCACTGGTGTGGCATTGGAGAAAAATCTTATTTTACTGTTCATCTATCTGTTCATATATTTGTCAAATTGAATTGGAATGCATGTACTGCCACTTCAGCATCCACTTCTATGTGCGTATGGTTGACAAATTCCTAAAAGGGATATTTCAACATTTTGGCAAATTGGCCGATTGCCAAAATCCCTATAATTAAATGAGTAGGTGTATTCCCTTTAGTTATCCGCGCCCGTCGTTTTGAGATTCGGGCTGGAGATACGCGAGATGCTCAGCTAACATAACGAAAGTGAACGGTACAGGTGACCTGCACATTCACCACGCTATGAATAACAATGTATAATTATATAACATCACGTCACATGAAGCAAATACTCTGAACTACTTTTTTTAGTAACCCGCTGGGCGGATTGACACAGTGCGCAGTGCACACCTCAAGAGTAGCTGCAGTAAACAAACGCTTCTGAAATCACTCCTCCCAGCGGGATGTCAGGAATGTAGTTCCGGTTATGCATTTGCCTTGAAAATAACTCTGTCTCGTGATTATGCGTTATTATTTTATAGCGTGGTGAATGTGCAGGTCAAAACTTGTCTACATGAGTGTTTTGGAGCTGCTGGATTACGTATTTGATGAGTTTTGAAGGAGTGAGGTTCCTAAGGGATCCTGGCTGGGCGGAGTGATTTCAGAAGCGTATGTTTACTGCAGCTACTCGCAACGTCTGAGGTGCATACTGTGTCAATCCGCCCAGCGGGTTACTCAAAGTAGTTCAGAGTATTTGCTTCATGTGTCGTAATGTTCCATAATAATTTCATAACGTGGTGAATGTGCAGGTCACAATTTGTGCACGAGAGGCTGGTTTTGGGGCTGCTGGATTGCGTATTTGATGAGTTTTGAAGGAGGGCGGGACCTGAACCGTTCACTTTCGTTATGTTCGCTGAGCATCTTGCCTCTCCCTCCCCCCGAATCTCAAAACAACGGGCGCGGATAACTAAAGAGAAAGAACCTACTCGTATGACTATACGGATTAAGGCAATAGGCCAATTTGCCAAAATGTTGACACATCCCTTAAAAAAAAAAAAAAAAAAAAACTGTCGCAATTATTGCAGTGAAAATGGGTGAAACCAGTCAAGTATAAAGAGGATAAATAATTATCAATGAGTGATGAGGGTTGATCAATGTTTTTACAAGAAGTAGTTTTATTGTTTAGTTTCCTTTGTCTATCTTATTTATGCATTTTCAAATGTATATTAAGGCATATTTAACGATATAATGTGACCCCTGCAATAATTATGGAAATCACAAAGGGAGCGAGTGCTTTTTTTTAGAGCACTGCTTAAGTACAAGCCCTGTCTGTGTCTGTGTCTGTGTCTGTGTCTGTGTCTGTGTCTGTGTCTGTGTCTGTGTCTGTGTCTGTGTCTGTGTCTGTGTCTGTGTCTGTGTTCAAATTAGTATTCTCACCTAAACGTTTGGGTTAGTTTCAGGTTTTGAAATAAGAACAGAAATGATTGGAACTTTTTTCTTCCATTTCTGTGACAAAATCGTAATCCCTCCAAACTCATTACTTTTCCACACCCTTTGATGGAGCAGGAATGCCGGAAGAAGTGGCCTTTATTGTTGTTGTTGAAATGTTCCTGTTCGATTAAACCCTACTTTTGGTTTGTGACCTGTAGCATTTGAGTGTGAGCTGATGTGATGTTGTCCTTGTTCTCAGGAGCAGGTCAGGAGAGAGATTTTGCAGCAGATGAAATTTAGCCCCATTGCTGACTATGGAAGCATGGATTTGCCGTCCCTCTTGGGCATCGCGCAACAAGAGCTCGCTGTGGCCACGGCGATATCGAGCTACGTCAACATTCCCGAGGAACTGGTCAGCAATCTGCAGGAGCTGGTCTCCAGACTCGGCCAGTCAATGCAATCTGCTGCTGAAGCTCCGGCTGCTGAAGCTCCTGTTGCTGAGGCGCCGGCCGCCAGTTCTGTTGCTAATCCCCCTGATGACGTAGCCGCTCCTTTGAATGATTCCCCTTCCTCTGAATGAACGGGTTCTCTCCCCATTCCTGTATAACTCTGAATATGCTAATCTGCCAACATTCTGCCAATAGATGTCTATCATTCGTATAACGTGCTTGTACTCGTAAAAGAATCTTTTCCGTGTGAAACGTTCATGTTTTTGTTAACATGCCGATTTGCATCATGGTTCACGGACATGGTTTGGTCCACTGTGACCCACGTGAGTCCTGCCCATGAGACGAGGTACTGTTTTTATAGGTGACAAATTAAAGGAAAATGGAAACTCCAAATAAAATCGTGGAGAACTGTAACAAATGCAGATGTCCCTGTGCAGGGGCACTGCGTAAATGGAACGGTAAAGCGAAGATGCCATTATTATGCTTTGTGACAAGGTAAAAAATGATGTGCGGGCTCAGCTGATCCTCAATTGTGGATCAAGTTTGCAAGAGGAGAAGATCTAAGAGGTTTGAATGAGTGTTCATGGATTGGAGTAGCTTCAGTTCACAAATCTTTCCAATTGAATAGTATTTCAATGGGAAAAGTGAATGGAGTGACATCTGCAATGTAATTTACTTGAAATGACACTGTAAATAGGGTTGGAAATGGTGATCGAAAGCATACATTTGATGACTGTGGTGCTTGTGTAATAGTCTGACATGCATAAGGAAAAAACTGAGGGCAATTCTCTGATAGTTCAAGTATCTCACATTTGAGGGCTCAGTGGTAGATATACCATTTGCAGTGATCAACACACGTGGAAATAAAATGTGTACCAGTCATCCTTCACCAGACACTTTGTTGGTTTCCCTTTCATTTGTCTCTCAGCTGTGTGTGCGCGCGTGTGTCTGAAGCCCTTGTGGGCTAACGGCTGTCCAATAAATCAGACCTTTTAAATCTCCAATTTCATGTGTTGTTTATTGTGTTGTGTGTGGCTGCATACCTGAATGCGCCTCCATTAAGACAATGAAAATATTCATTTGGAGTCTAATGCCAATCCTAGTAATGATGTCTCAAGAATATAAGCCCGCGTTTACTGCGCACACGTGCAGTCTAACCTTATTTTCAGTGGTTCGAAGGCATCAGTATAAACACATTGTGCTCTAATTCATCGGACATTGACACATTTTTAGGTCACCTGGACCAAAGGTCTGGTGGGCTCAGGTCATGGCCCATTTGTGCGTCGGCGTTGTCCGTAAACATCATCTCCGAAACCGCTGGACTGATGAAGTTGAAACTTGGCAGGTATGTTCCTAGCCATAAGGACACGGTTGGTTCATGGCATTCCGATTTTGAATGGCAGCCATATTGAGTTGATATTGATATTTGGGATGGAAGCAGGGCGGCACGGTGGCACAGTGGTTAGCATTGTTGCCTCACAGCAAGAAGGTTGTGGGTTCGAATCCGGCCTGGGGCCTTTCTGTGTGGAGTTTGCATGTTCTCCCTGTGTTGCGTGGGTTTTCGCCGGGTACTCCGGTTTCCTCCCACAGTCCAAAGACATGCATATCAGGCTAATCGGAGACACCAAATTGCCCATGAGTATGAGTGTGAGAGTGACTGGTGTGTGCACCCTGCGATGGATTGGCAAGCTGTTCAGGGTGGGTCCCTGCCTTTGCCCGTAGTCAGCTGGGATAGGCTCCAGCTCGCCCCGTGACTCTAGTGAGGAACAAGTGGGTATAGAGAATGGATGGATGGTAGATGGAAGCAAGCCCTTATATGTATTTTACTGGTTTTGTGAAATTTGACCTTGATGTGACCTCAATACTTTGGCCACACTCTCAAAGGCATTTACTTTAAACATCTGAGATGGACCTATAAAGCTGAAACTTGGCACATATGTTCCCACCCATGAGGACACCAATGATTGCTCATGCCATCATTTAACAGCCTGTACAAGTATACTGAGAGGCATTGAAAATGCCTAATAAAATAGGGGAGACTGGGGTCCGTTAAGCCATGGGGACCAATGAGCCATATCACTATTTTGCGATCAATTGATGACAGAGCTACTTATGATAGGCAAAATATTTGACTATTGACTGATGAGTCATGGGGATAAATGAGCCATATCACTATTTTGCCGATTTTTAACACCTTTGCCATCGATTGATCGCAAAATAGTGATATGGTTCATTGGTCCCCATGGCTCATCGGACCCCTGACACATCTGGTCATTCTGTGTCGTCCAGAATCCTTTCTTTGAGACTGGCTATCATTCATAATTCAAAATGTTTGATTCTTCCGAGATTCATTTGTTCGTGGCGTTTGAAGTGGGAATGATGTGACTTTGTTTAAGTGTTTTTTTCATTGGCCCGAATCTTTAACTTTTCATGTGCAAAATGATTTCTCCCAATGTGATTCACGATCATGATCCAGGGAACTGTGCTGCATTTAGATAATCATAATGAGGTGTTAAACCAAGAAAGAATTTGAACCCAGACACTTGGCATTTTGCAATGGTTACCACACCTGATGGTCATCATGTCAATCAGCAAAAGGAAAAACTTTCAGTTTTCAAATGATAATAACGATAAAAACGACTTTGTGTCTTTAATGCCTCTCAGTGTATAAATAATCCAGGGGAGCTAAAGTGCCTGTGGCACTTTTTTTTATTCTGTAAGCTTCAGTTCTAAAAGATGTAATTAAAATGAGGTTGAGGTGCAGACCTTCAGCTTTAATTTCAAGGTGTCTCAGTCCCCTTGGGTTTAATGTTCAGACTTTACAGTACTTTTTGAATATAAACCCCCCATTGTCAAGTGCGTCAAAGAATATTGGACAGTTTCACATTGATCACTTATTCTTTGCACAGAATCACTGCTTGAAGTCTATAATGCCCTGACATCAACTGACTGATGTTCTCTTCCATAATGATGCGCTGCCAGGTCAGGACTGCAGCCATCTTCAGTTCCTGCTTATTTTGGGAAATTACTGAAATCAATCTCCTCTTTATCAGAAAAAAATACGTGTTCATATGGATACAGATCCAGTGATCCTCTCTGCCAGCTTGACCAATATAACAAAAAGTGTCATTGTCCAACGAATAACGGTGCTCTCTGTATAGTAGTCAATATAATTATATTAGGCAACATCATTGACGCGAAGGCTATGTTGTCCAGTTTGAGTGATCAGAAAAGAAAGCCTGCCGTGGCACAAGTCAGCGGAAATTTTAAATATGGTTGAGGGACAATGTGTCGCAACATGCAACACATAGTGTCCTGTTATGCATTTGGCTTTGTAGCCATAAACCAGTCGGAATACCCATTCAAACCCCTGTCCACTCTAAAAATAAGCAATGTTTATTTTCATCAGAGAAAGAGATGCGTTTTATCTTGGTTTCTGACAAAACTGCATTTATAAATGCATTTTCTGTACTTGACAGTGGATGTAATGATTTAGCATGAAGAGATTAAAGATTGGTGATATCACAAAGATGTTACAAATTATCCCAAGATTAGCGAATCACAAAATGCATTTAACCACCCACTGAATTTTCACTGAAAGCCTCAGCCACAGCTTGATGACAGCGATTCCAACTTCAAGTAATAGGCAGCAATAAGTTCACTTAGTTCACTTCCACGAGTTCTCCCTATCATAATCAAATTTTTATTTTTTTGCAAAACAGAAGGCATACAGAAACTTGCAAGCATTTACTCGGGCTGATTAGCACTTTGAAGGTTTATTTAAGGTTTTTTTTTTGAAGTGAGGCTGTATGAAGTACTTAACTATAGCGAGTGTATTACCTACAGTAGATGGCAATTGGAACAAAACCAATTTGAAGAGGTTGGCAGGAGTACTGGTACGGAAGTTACGCAATGCGCTGCAGTGGATGGGGCTAGCAGCAAACTGTATGTTAGCCACTTGAAGACCCCCTTAAGAGAATGAATGTCAGTTTAAGTGTGTGATATTTTTAGAAAAATGTCACTTTACGTCCCGATCAGATAGCCCTCCTTTTTGAAAATAAAGGCACATTTTCTCATTTTCATTTTCTGTTTGATCATGTCTGAAAATTTGCCCACTTCTGCTTTTTGAATTCATTGCTGGCTGGATTCTTGCGTTTCCCCCGAAATTAATTCGTTCCTCGGAAATAAGTATTCCCATCAGATCTTGACCCTCCAAATAAAGGACTCAGAGTTTGCACAGGAGATTTTTTTTTTCCATTTTGAAAAAAAAAAAAAAAACAATCCAGTGAGTGGCGATATATTCAGCCATACTTGCATATTAACCGAAGAAGAAGAACTTCCGCTTTGCCTCTTTTTCGGACTAGTTCCGTTGGCTCGCTGTGTATTATTAGCTTTAGCATAATAATCCTGAAACGGTACCAAGCCAGGTTTATTTTGGTGTTTTCCTTTTGGAAGTTGATGTCTGTTGAATCTCACCATGAGGTCGAGGTCCAAACAGTTGTCAATGGCAGAGAAGCAAGCCATTATTGATCTGAAAAATGAAAAAAAATCTCTCAGAGATATATCCGAAGCATTGGGTATTTCGAAATCAACTGTTTGGAACATTATTAAAAAGCAAGAGCGCACTGGTGGGATCAAAAATGGCAAATCATCTGGTAGGCCACGGAAAACCACTAAGGTAGATGATGAAAAAATACTTTCAATTGTTGAGAAGAGGCCTTTTTCAACTGCCGAAGAAATTAGAAGCACACTCCAGGATGCGGGTGTTGCTGTATCAAAGGCAACCATTCGAAGGAGACTTCACCAGCACAACTTCAGGTGGCTCACTACAACATGCAAAACACAGGTAACGCTTAACTTAGTCTGTAGCCAGAACAGAGAAGAGATCTAAGTGTAAGAGCGTGTTATCAACTTTGCAACTCAGATTGATTTGCTAATTTCCCGGGCGAAGGCTTTTTAGGACTCAGAACCGCTTTATGATATTAAGCACCAGCAAACTACCGATTTTTACTCATTTGATTCATGAGAACAACGGCCCCCTTCATTTGACAATTAGCAGCGACTTCTCATGTTATGTTACCGTCTCGCGGAATTATGTGTCCACCTTCTTCCGCTGGGGGGTGGGGGTCGCATGTTGTTTTTGTCCGCTTTCCCGTACGCGTCGGCGTTCCCACCACTTCTGGACCATAACTCATGAAAGATGTGCCTTTTGCTATTTCAGATTATTAACTTACCTTGATTCTTCCCAAATGTGTGCGAACATCAATGAGGGGCGACTGTGTTGGGGCGATTTTTTTTTTTTTTGCAAAAAAAACTGCCTCCAGTTTTTCCCTAGTTTATAGATAACATTCTGAGCAAGAGCTGAGCTTACAGTGGAGGGATAAATGCAAACTTTAATGAAATTGAAACTGCTCCTCACCTTATTTCCAAAAAGACCAAATGAATGACTGCTTTACTTGTCCTCCCTTTTGAACAGCTGACCCTGTCCTGACACGAGAAGGTAACTGTTTATGCCTGACTTGCATTTGGAAATATTATGCTACCTCTTTTGACCTATTATGCATACGACTTGACAGAAAGTTGGTATAATGCACATATCAACATTTTTGGTACTTAAAAATGGGAGTATGACAACACCTTTTAAAATGAATGTGGGTCAATTATTGCCAGTTCCTGAGATTTGGCTTCTTTTAGGGCGGATAGATTTAAGAAAATTGCCATAATTTTGGAGTAAGTTCAAGGGCCTGAGATATACATTTGCAGAGCAAACAGACCCATAAGTTTAAAATTGTCGTCAAAATAGTTGCTGAACTCTTGGCTTAAGATACTTTCCTTTACTCAATGTGTTTAGTTTACCTGTACTGTGGCCTTGAAAAAGCAAAAAAAACGCCAATAATACAAATTTTTTCCAAATTTAATGCATTTATTATTCTGTAAATAATTAAGATATAGCCCTCAGACTTTGTATGCAAACTGTCGGTCAACTTTCAGAAGACCACGAAAATATCAAAGTCACAATGGTTGTATTAAATGTTTTAATAACCTTGGAAGTTTGCTTCAGAATGAAATTGTGTATTTTGGGTCATTATAGTGGGTATATATCTCAAAAGGGACACAAGTGATCAATGTCATATTTTTAGTGCTTGAAGGCATGGGTCTTGGGTCTAACATACTAAAAAACTGGAGATGTAAAACTCCTCCTTTAGACTGTACAGCATGCCAATCATATTAGGTGTCTAACTTACAAAACCCAAAACCAGTGAAGTTGGCACGTTATGTAAATCGTAGATAAAAACAGAATACAATGATTTGCAAATCCTTTTCAACTTATTTTCAATTGAATACACTGCGAAGACAAGATGTTTACTGTTCAAACAGAGAAACTTTATTTTTTTTTTTTTTCGCAAATAATCATTGACTTAGAATTTAAAGGTAGCAACACATTGCAAAAAAGTTGGCACAGGGGCCTTTTTACCACTGTGTTACATCGCCTTTCCTTATAACGACACTCTGTAAATGTTTGGGAACTGAGGAGACCAATTTTTGAAGCTTTTCAGGTGGAACTCTTTCCCATTCTTACTTGATGTACAGCTTAAGTTGTTCAACAGTCCGGGGTCTCCGTTGTCGTATTTTACGCGCCGCACATTTTCAATGGGAGACAGGTTTGGAATACAGACAGGCCAGTCTTGTACCCGCTCTCTTTTACTACGGAGCCATGCTGTTGTAACACGTGCAGAATGTGGCTTGGCATTGTCTTGCTGAAATAAGCAGGGGCGTCCATGAAAAAGACGTTGCTTGGATGGCAACATATGTTGCTCCATAACCTGTATGTACCTTTCAGCATTTCTGGTGCCTTCACATATGTGTATTGTTGCCCATGCCTTGGGCACTAATACACCCCCATACCATCACCGATGCTGGCTTTTGAACTTTGCGCCTATAACAGTCCGGATGGTTCTTTTCCTCTTTGGTACGGAGGACACGACGTCCTCAGTTTCCAAAAACAATTTGAAATGTGGACTCATCAGACCACAGAACACTTTTCCACTATGCATCAGTCCATCATAGATGAGCTTGGCCCCAGCGAAGCCGGCGGCGTTTCTGGGTGCTGTTGATAAATGGCTTTCGCTTTGCATTGTAGAGTTTTAACTTGTACTTGCAGATGTAGCGATGAACTGTAGTTGCTGACAGTGGTTTTCTGAAGTGTTCCTGAGCCCATGTGGTGATGTCCTTATACACTGATGTCGGTTTTTGATGCAGTACCGCCTGAGGGATCGAAGGTCACGGGCATTCAATGTTTGTTTTCGGCCTTGTCGCTTATGTGCCGTGATTTCTCCAGATTCTCTGAACCTTTTGACGATATTACGAACGATATTACTGTAGATGATGATAATCCCTAAATTTCTTGCAATAGCTCATTGAGGAATGTTGTTTTTAAACTTCGACAATCAGCTCACGCATTTCTTCCTTGTTTGTGAATGACTGAGCATTTCAGGGAAGCTGCTTTTATACCCAATCATGGCACCCACCTGTTCCCAATTAGCCCGTTCACCTGTGGGATGTTCCAAATAAGTGTTTGATGAGCATTCCTCAACTCTGTCTTTTTTGCCACTTGTGCCAGCTTTTTTGAAACACGTTGCTGGCATCAAATTCCAAATGAGCTAATATTTGCAAACAATTACAAAGTTTACCTGTTCGAACATTAAGTAACTTGTCTTTGCAGTGTATTCAAATGAATGTAGGTTGAAAAGGATTTGCAAATCATTGTATTCTGTTTTTATTTACGATTTACACAACGTGCCAACTTCAGTGGTTTTGGGTTTTGTAATTTTCGGGGCACCTTAGCCATGGTGTAAGTGAAAAGATAAATGTGACACATACACCTCCTTGGTGGAGGTGAACAAGTGTATGTTTTCGCCGGCTTTGGTCTGTCTGTCTGTTAGCAGGATATCTCTCAAACGGCCACATAGAATATAACCAAACTTTGCCGGATGGTGGAATAGCACAAGAAGAACATGTGCTTAAATTTGAGCACATCTAGGCCAAAGTACAGCTGAGATACAGGCCGAAGTCTAGCTATGCTGGTAGAGATTTCAAGTCTTTCCAATGGGTCGTGCTTTTGGGTTTTGCTGCCACCTGGCACTGGAATGCAACAATACCTTACATCAGCCCATGATAATCACCTAATATGATTGGCATGTTGTACAGTCTAAAAGAAGAGTTTTGCATCTCCAGTTTTTATTATACGCCCGTCGTAAGACAGACGGGACGTATTATGGAATCATGATGTCTGTCTGTCTGGACGTCTGTCTGTCCGTTGCTTGTGTTCACAATAACTCCGCCAATTCTCAATCGATTTCATCCAAATTCACACAGCATGACCATATCAGGTGGAACTTTGATGAGTTCAGAAATCAGCCTGATTGGATCACCCTTTTTCTCAAAATTAACCCTTTTATGCAAACTGTTGCGTGACGGGCGTATATTGCTGTCTCTGACTGCTCTTGTTTAATATGTTAGACCCAAGACCCATGTCTTCAAGCACTAAAAATATGACATTGATCACTTGTGTCCCTTTTGAGATATATACCCACTATAATGACCCAGAATATGCACTTTTCATTCTGAAGACAACTTCCAACATTATTAAAACATTTAATACAACCTTTGTGACTGTGATATTTTTTGTGATCTACAGAAATTTGACGGGCAGTTTGCATACCAAGTCTCACGGCTCTATCTTAATTAGTTACAGAATAATAAATGCATCAAATATTGAAAAAATTAGCACGATTGTTTTTTGCTTTTTCGAGGCCACAGTTCAGATAGACTAAACACACTGAGTAAAGAATAGTAGCTTAAGCCAAGAGTTCAGCAACTATTCTGATGACAAAATGAAAATTGTGGGTCTGTCAGCTCTGAAAATCCATTTCTGAGGCCCTCAAACTCCCTCCTAAATTAAGGCGATTTTGTTTAAATTGACCCCCCTTCCCTATAATAGGCTAAATTTCAGGAACTAGCAACAGTTGAGCTGAAATATTTGACCTCAGCACTGCCATTGAATATATCTATATATATATATATATGCAAAGTTTTATCAAAATCAAAATTTTGATGTCGGGGGCACTGGTTGAGTTGACACGGAATGACCCATGTTGTAATTTTACTCATCTATACGAGGACTTTTAGTTATCCAGTGAACTGTTGACATAAATATTGTCTTGCGGCGCGACATCACGTTAAACATTAGATTGAAAATTCTACTGAATGTTCATTATATTTTAAGTACACGCAATATTTATTGTAAATGGCAATATGATTTCATATAATTGAATATAATCACAATATTTCATATGATTGCAAAAAAATTAGGTGTCAAGCCAACAACCCATTTACACGAAAAGAAGCCAGGCCAACCTGGTTTAGTCTGTCCCTCAGGCAGCGCAAATGACTATATATAAAAACTGGACAGTCCGATCGGCCGCTACTGCCTGGGGGTTGGCCCCGAAAGCCCGCTTCTTCCCTTTTTTGCACATTATTTGGCGAATACTAATGCCATGGTAAGTGAAATTTATAGGTGTTATAAGTGAAGTATAACATGTCCCTACCAAATATGAAAGTAATCAGTCAAAAATTACAGCGTGTACAGCGTTCGCAAGGAAGTGGGTTTGTTGTAGCACAAATTTGTGCATTATTCGGCCAATGCTGTCACTATGGCAACGAAAATGTGTATGTGTCATAAGTGAAGTGTTACACATGTCCATAGCAAATATGAAAGTAATCGGACAAAAATTGCAGCCTCTCGTGCGTCCACAAGGAAATCTCTGTTGTGCCACTAATGTGGTGTTGTGTCAGTATGGTAAAATTTCCCATGAAAGCTTTTGATGCCTTACCATATTGACTGTGTGGAGAGATGTATGTGGGCCTAGAAAATGCATTTTTTGCATCATATGTGCTAGGTCAGATGTGGGCGAAATTTAGATGAACACCCCCCTAAAACCAACATATGGGGATAAATCTATGAATAACTCCCAATTATCACAGTGCTAGTTCTAAAATTTATAACTGTTATTGTTGTTGCTATCCCAAGTAACAATTTGACATCAAACATGACTTAATTGCTTTGAAAGTATGAGACCCAGGAGGAATTGAAGCCGTCAAAAGCATGATTTGGCTTCATTTGTCATCACAAATTTAAAGTTTAACATTATAATTAATAAAGTTCCCAAAGTGATCCACCCTAAATATTTGATAAAAAAGTAGGTGTCGTAAGCCAAGTTTGTTTGCACAAAGTTTCAAGAAATTCTTTCACCGGTAACAATGTAGTAGAACGGCTATATGTACGCTATCCTCGGAAAGTGCTGATGTGGAGTTTCCTGAACTTTCTCTGGAATACTTACAGACTTTGGCATGTGGATGTAATCAGATCCAACAGGCACCAGGATACACTGTAATGATGAGGGAGACGATGAAGTTTCGGTGTACAAACACCTTAATAACCTTATAGGTTGATATTTGATGTTACTCTAGTTAATGACCCTATTAAAAACAGTTTTCGCACATGCCCTGCAGGGAAAAGAACAAATGGCATGTGTGCGCATGTTGCAAGTGTATTATACTACCTGGGTTATTTCAGCTCTCAAACCAAAGACATTCAACCTTACACATATACATTTTGACAAGCTGTCAACAAATGAAAAGAAAGACATAATTAGTGGCTTAGATGTCATCTTAAGATTAGATATTCAACTAATTGAACCACAACATATTGCTGACCAAAAATCTTTCATCTTTATAATACGCAATACACGTGATACATGCTGGATCTTTTCAAGAGAGATCTGATCCAGATATCGAGGGCTGACTGCAATAAACAGTCCAATATAGTCCAATAGTCATGTCTAATATATAACATCTGGACATAACTGTTTATTGCAGTCAGCCCTCGATATAATCTCTGCTTTTTAAAATTATTTGTGTGATTGTAAAGGCCCTAACTGACGAATACTGGACTGACTGTGACCTATTTATGCACTGTTTTCATGATCTAGCTTGCCCTCGCCTCAAAATGGCTTTTTAGATTTTCTTCTATTTTCCAGGGATGGTGTACATGCAGCCGTCCTACTACATTGTTTCTGGTGAAGGAATTTCTTGAAACTTTGTGCAAACGAACTTTGCTTACTGCACCTACTTTTTAGCTCGCCGGGACAAGTAACGTCCGGAGAGCTATTGTCGTACCCCCGGCGTCCGCGTCCGCGTGCAGAAAAACTTTAATCTTGCCCCGGCGAGCTTTGTTGTCTTTCTGACAACTCTTGTTACCCAATAAGCACCTACCCCGAATAGGGTGGATCACTTTGGGAACTGTATTAATTTTGAGGTTAACAATTTGTGATGAAAAATTAAGCCAAATTATGCTTTTTTATGGCTTAAATTCCTCCTGGGTCTCATATTTTTAAAGCAATTAAGCCATGTTTGGTGTCAAATTGTTCCTTGAGATAGCAGCAACAATAACGGTTACAAATTTTAGAACTAGCCCTGTGATCATTGGGAGTTATTCATCGATTTATCCCCATATGTTGGTTTTTTTTTTTTTGGGGGGGGTTGCTCATCCAAATTTGGCCCACATCTGTCCTAGCTCGTATGATACAAAAACAAATGCATTTTCTAGGCCCTCATACATCTCTCCACACAGTCATTATGGTAAGGAATCAAAAGCTTTCATTGACAATTTTCCCACACTGATGCAACACCATCTTTGCATATCATTTGGCCAATACTGTCGCCATTGTAACCAAAATCAAGCGTAAACGAAGAATAAGACATGTCCATACCAAATATGAAAGTAGTCGGTTAAAAATTACACCCTGTAGAGTGTCCACAAGGAAGTGTCTACAGACACAGCAGCGGAGACGACAAGCGTGAATCCATAGTGGCCGCCCAACTTCATCCAGGGGCTACAATAACGGGGTATCCAAACCAGCAGACTAATAGAATCCAATGAGTACAGTAGCTGAGCTACACGACCCAAATAGTTTCTCAAGTTGGTTTGGTAATGAAAGCTGCAGTGAACCCAAATAATCGGGAGCAAATATTTCCGCATTACCAAACTTCACAGCGTACTGAAAAACTGCTATTTAAGGGGACTCGCAGCTTTAAAACACAAAAGCCCTTGTTTAATTTTAACAGAGTTGTTGGTGGTATGATCTGCAGTCCCGGTCATGTGAATAGCTCGCATTCTTCTCTAGTGTGGAATGGGGGTTTGTTGCTTGAAGGTTTTCATGCAAAGCTGTGCTAGAGGCAAATAAATGAGTTGGAAAAAGGTTGTGATGAATTTTTAAATTTTTATCAGTTGTCAGCCATGAACGCCAGCATTTCTGTCCAGAAAACATGAGCTGTTGTGATGTTTATGATGGTTGCACTATTGAAGCAATCAAATAGTATGATCCTAAAAAAAAAGGCACTTGGTAAGTACATGTGCCTACTGTGGATTGGTAGTTCACTGCAAGCCAAGAAGTTTTACTTACGGACTCACTATCGAGACTGACAAATCGATAGCATAGTGCCTACTTGCGCACGTACAGTAGACACAAAAATTGACGATGGTGTCTGTGCTGTGATTATCATCTTTGTTCAGTTGCAGTATGGATGGTTACTTCAAGTCAACGATGGAGGTTGACAAATTAAGAATACAACGGTCTAAATAATGATAAACTTCTGCCAGAACTGCAATTTCTCTATAACAATGACTCTTGTCATGTTTTTTTATGAATCCCCTGAAAGTGTCATTTCAAGATGAAGCAGTTTATTCTGTTCTGTAACTGCTTAAATTGTTTGTTGGGCTTGCTCTGGTCTTCTCCAACATTTCAAGTTGTTCTTATTTAGAGTGATCTCATTTCGGGTAGTTTGCATTTATAGACAGATTGTGTTTACTTCCTGATGGCAATTTTTTGTTGTTGATATGTCACTCATGGCTCTGTTTTGCTGTAAAATCAATTGTCGTCACCACTTGTCCTGTTGCTAATATAGCATAGACCTGCTTTTCCCAACATTCAATGGATGAAAGGCAGGAATAGACATGCAGCAATTTTAAAAGCAAGACAATCTTTACTCTTCATTGCATATACCGAATTTGATAGACTGTGAAATGTCACAATTTTGTCAATACAGTTTGGGACAGCCAATTTTCACATTAGACTATATTCTGCCTACCTACTGTCATATTTGAAGGTTTTGTGTGAGATTTTTTGTATCTTCTCGCCGCCGCGCCTGCAGAGATTTTCTGTTCCGGACTCGGAAGCGACAATTGTTACAAGAATTTTTTTCTAATTTTGCACAGGCGAAGATATTTATTTGACAATGCTCAAGACTGATTTTCGGCAATTTTGGACGTCCAAAATGGCTGCCAGCGGCCATTCTGTCTGAAATTTCAGGATCGGCGAGATGCACGACTCGGTCCATGTGGCGATCAAGTAATCTAGTTCTTACATATATTGATTGGTTTCTATTGCACAAACTTTAATGTAACTTAAAAAAATGAGACCTTTCCAGAATTTCTTGGTTGTCTATAGTAGCTGGTGGACTGATTTATGCACGGCAGTATTCGGGTCAGATTTTCAGCGAAATCCGAAGAAACTGACGCTTATGCACGCTCCCAAATTCCTTGCCTGTCTTTCTTTAGTCAGCGTTGACTAGCAACCAGTGAGACTAATTGTGAAATAAGCAATGGTAAGCTGTAATGGTCCAGAAAGATAAACTATAGTGATATATGAAAATATGAATACATTTACTGTCACCCAGGATTATGCTTAAAACGTCTGGGGCTATTGATATAACATGTATGTGTGTGTGTGTGTGTGTGTGTGTGTGTGTGTGTGTGTGTGTGTGTGTGTGTGTGTATATATAATATATATTTATATATTTTTTTTTTTTTTTTTTTTGTGATTACGGAAACCTAACTTACTCCATTAGCATGGGCTGCCTGGGATATCCAGACGAATGTCGTCATCATGGGGTGTTTCCCCACTTGAGGTTGTTGCCTTGGGATATTGCCACTCATTCACTGCGTGCAGGTTTTAACGTTGATTGGCTGTATTTTTAGGTAGGTGTTTAGATATAAAGATTTTGTGTAAGTATTATTGCCTGGAACAACGATACATCGAACACGATTGTGCTTGTATGGGAGCACCACCCATCGATCACTCTTTGGCAAATTCAAGGTCGTTGTCTTGAGATTAACTAAAGCAATTGCTTGGTCGAAAGTTAACGTTACTCCGTCAAGCTAGCTACATTAGTGAAATACAGTGTGGCCCATAGATATTCAGACATTGACAGCTTTACTATTTAGCCATCGACCATATATCAGTTGAAACTATATAATAACTATGAATTCAAAGTCAGGACATTCTGCTTCCTCTTGAGGACTAATGCATCAGAAATTAAGTTGTCAGTGTAGGAATTACAGTATTTTTTTAGAGGTCCTTCCATTTTTAGGAACTAGAAGTATTTGGACCATTGGATGCTCAGCTGTTCCGTGGCCAGGTGTGTTTTATTCCCTAATAATTTTATTTAAATGTGAACATGTAAAAGGTCTACCATTGCTTTCAAGAGTAACATTTTTTATTTATTTACAACCCCATTTCCAAAAAAGTTGGGACACTGTGTTAAATGTAAATAAAACCGAATGCAATGATTTGCAAATCAATTAAAACCCTATATTTCATTGAAAATGGGAAATATATCAAATATTGAAACTGATAAATTTTATTGTTATTTCAAAAATATCAGCTTATTTTGAATTTGATGACAGCAACGTCTTTTTATAAAGTTTGGACGGGACGATTAAAGACTGGAAAAGTTTCATGATGCTAAAAAGGCAACTAGTGGAACATTTTACTGGTGATTAGATAATTAAGCAACAGGTCAGTAAAGTTGGGGTATAAATAGTCTTTCATAAGTAAATATGGTGAGTGCTTAACCACTTTATGAAAAACTGCATGGGGAAATAGTTGAACAATTTAACAATAATATTTTCAGCTTAAACTTTGTAAGCGTTTTGGAGATTTTATCCTCTATGGTACATATTATCAAAATCCAGAAAAATGTCTATATACATGGTACAAGGCCAAAATCAAATTTTGAATGGCTGTGATTTTCAGGTCCTCAGGCGGCAAAAAATATAAAGGATTCTGTAGAAATCACTGCATGGACTCTGGAACACTTCTGTAAACCATTGTCAGTAAATAGTTTGCCACTGCATCCACAAATGCAAGTTTAAACTCTGCCATGTCGAGACAAAACCATACACAAACAAGATCCAGAAACACTGCCGCCTTCTCTGGGCCTGAGCTCATTTAAAATGTACTGAGGCGAGGTTGAAAACTGACATGTGGTTTGTGGTTCATCAAAATGTGAAATTCTTTTTGGAAATCATGGATACCACATTCTCTGGGCTGAAGAGTAGAGGGGGGCCATCCAGCTTGTTATCAGCAAACGATTCTAAAGCCAGCATCCATAATAGTCTGGGAGTGCATTAGTACACATGGAATGGGTAACTTGCGCATTCATGCAGACACCAGTAATGATGAATAATGTATACAGGTTTTGGTGCAACATTTGCTGCAATTCAGATGCCTTTTATAAAGCAAGGCCATGCTCAATTCAGCCACACCATGCCAAGCACAATACTCTGCGTGTATTACAACAACATGGCTGTGTAATAAGAGTCTGAGTGCTGAAGTGGTCTGCATGACTATATTTGAGACATTATGAAATAAAAATATGACAAAGGAGGCTACTAAGTATTGAGCAGCTGAAATCCCTCATACAGCAAAAATGGGAAAGCATTTTGCTTTCAAAACTACAGCAGTTGGTCTCCCTAGTTGGCATTCCTAAACGTTTACAGAATGTTTATTGAACAAAACGTGATACAACACAGTAGTAAACTTGCCCTTGTGCCAACTGTTTGAAATGCGTTGCTGGCATAAAATTTAAAATGAGCTTCTGTATTCCAAAAAACAACTAAATATCTGTTTCAACATTCGATATATTGTCTTTGTACCTCTATTTATTCAAATAAATATAAAGTTCAAATGATTTGAAAATCATTGTATTCTGTTTTTATTTACATTTTACGAATTGTCGGTTTTTTTACATTGATGACTGAAAATCTCTACCTGTAGTATGGCTATGCAGTAATTGGTATCTGTCTGTGTTGACTTGGATGTGCCTCTGGCTGAAAGTACTGCCTAAAGGACTGGTGCTTCTCAAGCTCGGTCCTGGTGCCCGCCTGTATGTGCTGGTATTTGTTCCTTCCAACCACAATTGCAATCGTAGGATTTTATTAAGCTGTTTATTTGTGGTATTCAGGTGCACTTCATGTTTAAAGCAGTTATACACAATGCAGCTGTTTTTGAATACTTAACAGTTTTTTTTAAATCCTATGATTGCAGTTGTGATTTGAACAAAAACCAGCATATACAGGGGTGCCCAGAACTGAGTGTGGGAACCACTGTTACCGAGTAGGTAAAGGAGAATTTTTTTCCCCAAATTGGGGGAAAATGCTCCAGTAGGTGGCGATACACGCGCCTTCTGTGCAACAAAGTTGTTACCAAAGAAGAAGGATAACTTCCGCTTTACCTCCCCTTTGAACTAGTTCCATTGGCCAACTGTTTATTTGTGTAGGCATAATAAGCCTAAAACGGTAATATTGTAGCTAGGTTTATTTTACCGTTTTCCATGTATAGGGTTAATGCTGGGTAATCTTACCATGAGGTCCAAACAGTTGTCAATGGCAGAAAAGCTGGCCATAATCGATCTGAAAAATGAGAAAAAATCTATCAGAGATATAGCCGAAAAATTGGGTATTTCGAAATCAACTGTTTGGAACATTATTAAAAAGCAAGAACGCACTGGTGGGATCAAAAATGGCAAATCATCTGGTAGGCCGCGGAAAACCACGGTGGTAGACGATGAAAGAATACTTTCAATTGTTCAGAAAAAGCCCTTTTCAACTGCTGAGCAGATTAGAAGCACACTTCAAGATGCGGGTGTCGCCGTATCAAAGACGACCATAAGACGACGACTACATCAGCACAACTTCAGATGGGACACCGCAACATGCAGAACGCAGGTATAATGTGGGAACAGAGAAGCGATAAAAGCATAAGTGTCAACATCCTTGCTGCAAAAGATGACTCGCTACTTTACGGAGCGAAGGTTCTAATCACCCAGGTGACTATTTTTCGGACTGTCAACAGCTTTATGATGGTTTGCTGGCGCGAAATAAAATATCGATTTTGACACATTTGGTTTAGCTGCGGGAATGACGGCCACCTTCATCTGACAATCAGCAGTGACTTCATCTCGCTGGAAATTGCTCCCCTGTAATTCTCCCCGTTTCGTGACTTCGATTGTTCAACCCTTATGTGGTAACGCGCTGAGCTTACGACGGACCGATATATTCGAACATTGTTTGAAATTAAAACTGGTCCTTAACTTTAAAAAGGCCACTCCGCTAATCGGGCTCGCTTTCGAACTGCTGACTGTCGTGACAAGGGAAGGTAACGGTATTTGCATAACTTGCGCATAGAAATGTTTTCCTCTTTAAGCGTGCAAATCATATGACGATAGAAAGTATGGCTTTAATGTTCGTATTAGCATTTGGGTGCTTGAAAACGAGAGGGGAAACAACAATTCACACGATAATTGTGTAAATCTTCAGTAGAACTGTATTTTCAGTCTAGTGAACGACTGTCATTAATATTTTCCTGCGCTGTGACATCACATCAGACAGTACGCTGTAATGCCACCCACGGCTCAGTTTCACCGTAAAACTCCCATCATAACCCCATGCCTTCTTGCTATTGCAGTGTGGGCTGGCTTTTCCCAATGGAATGAAGGCGGTAATAGACATGCTGAAAGTTTACTGCATTAATTCAGCAAAATGAGAATTGTAGTGGAACTTGTCTGTCAATAATGTGTTGTAGCACATTTTATTGAAAATATTCTGTAAAGTTAATTAACCATTAGTATTGTTGTCCAGAAACTATGGCAATGCTGACATAGTTGAGCCTCTGAAAGCGAGATGAAGTGTTTGATAAAGCTAGCTGGCTCGCTAACTAATACGAATGCATCATAAACGTAGTCCATGTGTCATGCTAGGGTGACTAGAATGGATTGCTTCAATGTCATATGCCGACATTGTGGTAGTTAGCAGTATTGCGCTTTGCAAATACAATTTAAAAAAACTAACTGCCCTTACTACCTCATCTATCATGTTCAGTGTTGTGTGCAAGCATGAGCAATAGGATGCTGAATGCAGTTGATTTAACAGCCACCACTGTCTGTATTGACAATTAATTTCTGAAAGTTGCCCAAACCACCTCTAAAAATATTGCTTTAAAGAGAATTTGTTTTGAGCTATGACTGCCTTATGTTACCCTGAAACATAACAAAATGAATCAGCATCACTCGTGTTTGTGATGTGAGGACCTGAGCATATGCAGCTCATGTTTGAGGAAGTACAGTGAGCAGCACCATAGTTAATTAGATGGTGTCACTTGGTACTGCATCACGTGAGTTTGAAAAGATGCACCAAAGTTGAAGTGTAGGCAGTTACCTTCAATTTGAGGATGTTTTAATTCATAGCGGATGAATCCTTTAGATTCACCCCCTCACACCTTGGCTGCCAATTTTTCCGTGCATCTAAAACCATCACAGTTTAACATGATATGGAGTAAAATTTCACATTTGCTCACAAATTCTTTGCATGCAGACTGCCTTAAGGAGGTGACGCATGCACATGAGTACATACTGGGTATCTTCTCTATTGATGCTCTGTCAGGCTTGCACTGTGGCCATCATCAGCTCTTGCTTGTTTGGAGACTTCTTGCTGACAGTCTCTATTCAGCATGTAAAATGAGTTCAGTTGAATTCTGATCAGGTGATCGATTTGGCCTACGGAACCAAACTGACGAAAAATGCGTTGCTGTTCATTGTGCTCATTGTATGTCTGTCACTGAAGCCTGTTGTCAGAGATGGGCTATTTGTCCTACATTTTGGTCCTCTTACCCAATGGCTGACTTGCCATTTTGGGAAGCATTTGATGTCTGAGTGTGTGCTTGCTTATGCGTGTCACCGTGTTTCATTATGTGAGTGAGCAGGACACAGGGATTTCTAACTGACACTCTTCTCTCTCTAGGATAATTCACTGCGAGACAAAAGTGGACTGTCACTACTGCAGGTAGGCTGTGTTGGAGCCAGCATTCTGGTATACCTTTGCTGAGTTGTCCTATGTCAGGATGTGCAAAGTTTTTCGTACAACTGCAATTCTGAAAAAAAATATGGAAAATGCAAATGAAATCAAGAAGGACTGATGTGCAAAGTCCAGGAACCATCCACAGTATTTCAAACCCAACCACACATTGATTGATGCTTTAACCTCCTAGTTTGTACCCCTTTATGGCACAAATGTCCACCCAAACTTGACCACTGCATTACCAAGGTCTCTTCTGAAAGGTGACACTTGGTTGACTCCAACATACCATTCCGATTCCCAGCACTAGTGGGCACCTTTGTAACGCGTCAAAAAGTCGCTTCGGAAGTGGTCACCTCATTACCTGGGACAAATTTAGAATCCAGATAACATGTGTTGACAGCTGTGTACAGTGCTTTACAATCACACCTATGTATCCTTAGGGGGACATTTGAAGTCATATTTTCGCTGTAGTATTATGCGGGGTTGGGTTCAATTACTTTTTTCAATTACAATTAGTTGTAATTGTAATTACAATTACTTTCTGGACTGAATGTTCAGTTACAATCACAATTACCTTTCAATTAAAAATTCAATTGAAATTAAATTTCCATTGATTACAGTTACTTCCACCTGACTGGAGCAGATTGAATGATGGCAGGATTGCTTCCATTATCATTATCGTAGCGTAATGAAATGGCTTGTGCAGTCAGAATGTTGCATATTCACACTTCAGAACAATAATACAGCACAATACTAGACCGTACCGTATACAAACTCAATTATGCGTTGTGTGGGCTGGTGCGGGTTAAAGGGTTGACCTTTGAATTCAAATATTTATAGAAAATATACGCTGAGGACTTCCACCACGCTATGGACGTCATACTGCACCCAAATTGGAGAAAACTTTTGTTTTCAAAGCTTAAGGAAACCTGGGGATTTTATCAGTCTTCAAATCGCATATTTTAGATGCAGTGTATTTGCAATAATTTGCATTTTTCAAGATGTGCCAACTTTTTTGCAGAATTGCAGTTGCATGATGATCACATTGCGCTTCTCTGCAAGAATTATTCGCGGTTATCTTGCATCTTATTTTGAGTCTCAAGGCTCATGATTTGCAGGCTTCTCACTGAGCGTAATGAAATCATTGCTGTCTGCATGTAGCTGCTTTTGGTTAATTGAGCTGGTGTTTTTGTGAATCAGACTATTTTTTTCAAGAACTGTTGGGGGTCTTTTGCCGGGATTTGTAGCTTTACTGATCGGATAGAGTAATTTGAGGTCAGGCAGAGTTTCCTCAGACAGCTGTAAAGTTTGCTTCACATCTAGTCTATTCAGCCCCATCATGTAATTGTGAAATTACAATTTTCAGCATTATGAAATGAAAACCCATTTTCCTCTGGTGGCAAAATATTAATCTGTTCTACAAACCCATTACAGACCTCAGTCTTCGCTGGAGCAGTGGATACGTTTTTGGACTAGTTTCGTTTTGGCCGTTGAATTTGAAAGCTTATGACTTCTGCTCTGTTGCTGTGTAAGCTGGCTTGATGTTGTCCATTTTTTTCAGGAGGACGTCAGAAGAGAAATCTTGCAGAAGATGCAAACAAGGTTCAGCTCCATCGCCGATAGCGAAACGATGGATTTGGAGGAGCTTCTGAGTATCGCTCAACAAGAGCTAGCTCTGGCTGCAGCGACATCAAGTCACGTTAACATCCCAGAGGAACTGGTCAGCAATCTGCAGGAGCTGATCTGCAAGCTCTGCCAAGCCAGGCAGTCTGATGCGGAAGAACCTGCTCATTCCTCGGAGAACGTAACGGATACCTCGCATGATTCCCTCTCCTCGAAGTGAAATTTCACCACCCAATCTCATTTTTACTCAAAAAATGATTTGCGAAATGATGTCCACCAATCATAGTGTACACTTGTTCTTGTAAATATATGATTTGCTTATTAAACATTGTTTTTTTTCATCTGATTTGGTTTTCATTACTGCTCATGGACATTTTTTTTTTTTTTTAATTTTCCTTATTAAGTGGCCAATCGCAGTGCTGCCCTGGAGAGGCGGCACAGCACCAGTGGATTACTTTTCGTTTCATCCAGTAGAACTCTGATATTGGTGAGCCCTGATTGGCAGTATGGATGTCCAATCAATCAGACCTTTCTTTGTCTCAAATGACAAGTGTGGACCCTCTGTTGTATGGCAACAGTTGTGAATGGGCCCACAACAATGACCTAATTACTTGGGGTGGGGGGTCTTCTTCAGGTTTAGGGGATGATTTGTGAAGAACGGTTGACATGATACTGAAGAACACAGGCTATCAGAGCTGGCCTACAGTTCTTTAAAGGAATTTTATACCATCTTCTAGAGAGCTTTAATGCCATCCTACCCATGGTTTGAAAAAAATGGATTGTTACCAGTTTCATCCCTGTGTGGCCGGGATAAAAATTTGACATTATTTCTACAAAGTTTCTCTTCCAATTTTGTCACTTATTGTTGTGAATAAAGGTGCTGCCATTACATGTTCTCAATTGATTTTTTAAAAACTGTTTGTAAACATCTAAGATGCATTGCATGAATACCTGAGGTCTAGAGATGCTACAAAGTGCATCCCCATAATTTCTTCTGTCTTCAGCTGTAAAATATGTCGGCATCGATGTGGTTTTAATGTTTTGCTGCTTGAATCACAGCGATGTTATGGTATCGAAAATCTGCCTATTCCTTTTATTGTCATTTTCTCCTGCGGTGATAGGCTAGTGTTTTGAAGATTTCTAATGGAACGCAACAAAATTAAGTACTTTGCTTTTCGCCTCTTGTAGTTCCCCTTTATGCTTCACCTGCTGAAATTTTGCACCGACACTAATGTGCTGCTACAGGAAGGTGAATTGGATGGTGAAACGGTTTTCTGATGTCAAGATTTAAGTTTCTTGCGCTTTTTTTTGGTCAAAAACGATACATTTCCCAATCAACTGCTAATATACATGCAAAAATGTTATCTTGAAGCTCGTTATCATCGTCTGTACATGATGTCATATGTATTTTAGGGCATTGTTATATTTGGGAATTACTGTGCCAAAGTCATGTTGAGTGCACCATCACAGAATTTGTATGTAATGACGCCACCATGTTCACCAAACGTGGCTGCAGTGCTTTGGATTTTGGACAGCTCTATTTGGCCATCACTTGACTCTTGCCTCCACTTAGATAGTCTGCATGGGCCTTGAGAGTAACTGCTTACAACTGCTCATGTAGATGTAGTGGAAGCTTGAGTTGTTCACTAAACATACTGTGTCAACTGTGATAGATTTTCCCTAATGTGTGCCAGTGGTAGTATAGAGGTGTTATGACTTTCAGCATTGAGTGACCGTTTCAGCAAAATTACCTTATACACCATTAAGCCTCTGGACCAAACAAGCAAATTTGCTCATTTAATTCAATTGAAAACCCTGACTTTCTGGTGACAAGATCATTCAATATTTGACCATAATTTTAAATGATAAAATCTCCTTTCGCTGAACGAATAACTGCCCAGGAACATTTTTTTTTTATTCTGAGTGGTAGCAGTTAAGACTTAAAGGAAATTTTTGTGCCCTTTTGGCTCCTTTCGTTTAGGTAAAAACAGTAAGTTGTCTTGCGTGAAGAAGCTCCCAAAAGCACATGCTCTGATGCCAAAAAGTCATGTTTGATTGTTGACCACGGACGGAGGTGTTTAACAGCCTGTAACAAAAAAGGACAGGAAATTAATCACTCGTTTATAATACATTAACTAACAGCTTTGTGCAACTATTCACAACTCGGGATAAATAAGGTAAAAGTCAAAGCAAGGTGTTGCCGCATGGCTTCATACACTCTTGGAGTTTATCTTTAGTGCCTGTAACAACTGATCTTATGAGACCGTCACCTTTGACCCAGCTACCTCCAAAACATCAAAATATGCCTTATAGAGAGTTAGAGAATTATTTTGACACAGAAGAATCATGGCTCGAGGATGAGGCTGGTATCATTATGAAGGTAAAAATGAGATCTTTCATTTGCAATAACTTGTTTTGACTAACCACCTATCCCACATTATGGTATGACCCTTGAAAGTTTACCCAAATTCACTTTTTGATATTCTGCCAGTGAACATTCAGAAAACACATGATACGTCCAGGGAGGCAAAACCTTTTTTTTTTATCACACTGTCATAGCTATCAAATTGGTGCAGTTTTGCTGCTGAAATTGTGACATATCCCACGATATTGATGCTCAGAGTTGGTTATAGAAAAAAATAAGACTGCACTTAATAGAGATTTTGGCTTTAGATCACCCGGAGTGGATGTAAAATTGATTCGGTTTCAGTTTTTAACAGAGCTCAAATGTAGTTGTCTTCCCTTAACATTTCATGTGACCACCTCCTGCACTACAGGGGAGATACGGTAGCGCAGTGCTTAAGTAGACTTGACTTGGGGTCAAAAGGTCCTGACCTGGGTTCAAGTCCTTGCCACGGCCTTCGCGGTGTGTTCTTGGGCAAAACACTTCACTCCCACACTCCACACCTCACTCTACCCAGGTGTATAAATGGGTACCAGCGAACTGTCTGGGAAACCTGACTAAGAGCTGGGGGTGTTCCTGTGATGGACTGGCATCCCATCCAGGGGGAGTAGCAGTACTCCTAGCTGGTTCATGCCACAGAAACTGGGGCACTGGCCCGATGGGCCACTAGGCTTGGAACAGGCGTATTACCTCCTGCACTTAGGAAGTGATGAGGGCTCAAAAATACGTCAAAAAAGCACGAAATTTTGACCTACCCTAATGTACTTTGAGGGCCTGTAAATCAGGAAATATTCATAGGATGTGGGTAAAATTTTGCAATCTGTCAGTAAATATAGTTACGGTATTGCACAAAAAAAAATCAAGATTCTGAGGGGGTCAAGTGGGAGGCACAGATAGATTTTTCATGGAATGATCCATTAGCTAATGCAAATATTATTGCATTCAACAAGTAGGGAAGGTAATGCAAATGATGGCCATGTAAATGCAAATAGGCTCTTGCTGCTGTCAAAGGACTGAACAAAGAGTATTTGACGGCAGTCGAGGTAGAACCAACCACAGAAACCATTAATTCATTAACTCTCCGCCCAAGTGCTAATCTGCTAAGGGCTAATATAAATTAACGATTAGGTCAATAATTACACACGTGAGACACTGCAGTACAGTACTTCTTGATGGACCCAGTATATCCACAATCTGCAGTGCAGTGAAGTTCGAAGATAATTAAAACTGGAGCTTACAAGACAGTTCTTGCTCTTCCCCAATCTCCTGACGAAATTCATTGATGGACCCAACAACTGGTCAGCTAACGTAAATTCAAATTTCTCTTGCCCACTTGATTCCATTGGTTACATTCTACCTCGGTCATATAAATCCCAAAATGCATTTCTCAATTTTTCTGTGTACATTCATTAATTAAGACTCCATATGGTGTAAGCAGCTTTCCCGAAGCGTCCGCTTAAGCTGAAAGGAATTTTAATGAACCCTCCCCGGTAGGCTTGGGCCAAGATGAGGCTGGCCTAGTTGAGTCTGATCTCTTTTTGTGCATTTGTTTTGAGTGACAGTGGGGAGGGGGACTCCTGTGCGTGCGCGTGTATGTGTATATTTATGTGTTTGAGAGGTTACATCCCTGATTGACGTGTCCCAGTGTAGACGCGCCCAGATAGACAAATCCCAGATAGATGCATCGCAGTTAGATGTGACCCATAGGTCCCAGAGCCTGGATTATAAACTCTCCCACAGGCCTAATTCACTGTTGAATCAACTGTCAGGTGTGTAGGTTCCTATAAAAACATTTACAATAAATATAATGGCTCTCCTTTACAAGCATTAACGCCGTCACTTTTAGCCAGGATGTGTCTAACTGGGACACGTCTATCTGGGACAGGTCTATAAATAAAATGGCCTAAAATACTCACTTGTCTAACTAGGACGCGTCTATCTGGGATGACAATGTTCAGTGAGGGGGGCAAAGAAAGGACTGGGAAATATTTGGAGGTAGAACTGGACAGAGGAAGACAGGAAAACACAACAAGACAACAAAAAAGACCAGACACAACATGAGCAAGGATGGCTGCTGTGTTCATGGCAACAAGCATGGTTGGGAAAGCTAGGTCATCTAATTTTACCCTTTCTGAGAAACTGGACCTACTCAAACTGGTGAAGCCCCACATTCGGATTCTGGAAGAACACACACACAAGCATGCGGTGATAGTAGACAAAAACAAGTGCTGGGACAGCATTGCTGACCAGTACAACGTGCTGGGTGGCGACCGGCCACCGCGGACCGCCCAGGGTCTCCGTACCTTATACAAGCGTCTGAAGGACAGCGCCAAGCAGGAGATGGTCCAGGGCAAGAACCCCCCACCTGAGAACCAGGGCAGCATCTCGGAGCCCACCAAGAGGGTTATGGAGATGATTCCCCACCTCTTCCATCCTCTCCAGGAAAAGGAACACAATGCCATGCACAGGTAAGACCCTGCCCCCTACCCTCCCTCCTAGCAGGCCCACTCATTTGGTGTCCTCCAATGACATTATGTGTTGTTTACATACCCCCTTTGTTGTTTTCTGTTAGTCTCATTAATACCCCAGGGCATGTGATTCACAGTTTTTCTAGCATTGGGAATATGCTTTTGGCTGTTAGAAGGGGTCCAGCATGCAGTTGGGGAAATATTTTAACACTCACTGTGAGTGCTGCTGTAGGATCGTGGGATATCTCTGGCTGCATTGTGAATTGATACACGCTATACGGCACTACATTTAGCCCTATGCCAACCCCTACCCCTTTCTTCCTGCCCAGTGTAATGGCAGATTAAAGAGACAAGCACACTATTGTGAGCCCCGACCTGTCGGTCACTATTCGCTTTGCATTTGTTCGCCTGGCCACAAGTAGATTGTTGTTTTTGCACTTTTTACTCAGTCGGTCAGTGGCCTAGAAAAAGAAATGCGGAAAGGACTGCCGGCAGTCTCGCTGAAAAGCAAGCAGGCGTCTGTTGAGCAACGGCAGAGCAGTGTTTTTCTCCTTTCTATTTTTTTATCAGTGCAAAGCTGGTCTCATTTCTGTCATCCTTGTGTCCTATTTTTGCTGGGGTTTTTCTAAATGCGTCTTATTTCGTGTCATTTTTTAAAATGAACTTCAGACTCAGTAAGACGAGACATTTAACAGAAACTGCTGTCATTTTTAAGCAGAGAAGAGAGGTCATTTAGCCAGCATGAACCGAAGTGCCTCCCCTCCTATTGTTTCAGAAAAGAAAAATGTAATCCAGGTTTACTTTTTAATGCTGATATGCGATCAATTGATTTGTGCCAAAAGAAACCAAATTGAGTTTTATTGTCAGTTTTTTAAACCAATTACCTTTATATTATAAATCAGCATGTTGCGAATAAATGGTGACCTTGCACCAAGTTGAATGGAACGATCGACTGGGTGGGTTATTTAGATTTGGAGTGAAATGGCTCCTTTTACATGCCAACCAATTGGATTTGGTCCCCAATTGATCAACCTAAATGGAGATGCCTCAGTCTGTCTTTTGTTCCTCTGCCTGCATTTATTTATTTATTATTATTTTTTTTATGTTCTTTGATTTTCTGGACATTCATTCATCCAACTTCACACTAGGTGAGTTTATAGCTGAGAATCTAAGGAAGTGCAGTCTGGAGTGTGAAGTTGTTTAGCTGAGCGGTTCTTGACAAAATTTCGAGCGGCAGTACTAAAGGCCTAGCAATTACCTTGACTGGCTATCGCATGCACACAAAATAAATAGTTTAATAATTCAAGAGTGGATTCTACCGAAAAACTGGACTATAATTTGTTTTGGACATCCTTTATGTCTTGTAGACATGGCATGCTTGCACTACAGAATAACATTTCAATTGTAGTAGCTCATTTCATGCTTGCTCTGCAGGTAACAATCCTCCAGTTTGCTTAATGCCAAAAAATTATTTGCCTGACTAAATTCACCAGCTATCAACACTTTACTCAGTGTATTTATTGGTTTGGGAACTGAAACAACTGTGCCATGACTTTTCCATAAATTCAGCCCCATGTTTTCCATAATGCACAGTCTTAGTTATGATTAAGCAATTTAATCAGACTTCTCTGATTTACTTTTCAGTTTTTATTCACATTGCCTCAACACTGAGTAACCACCCACAATAGATAATTTTAAATCATAGTTATTATTTTCAAACTCAAATTCTTTGATTTCCTTGTTTTTTGAGATGATGTAATGTATATTCAGTTGAGGAATTTGACATTTTTGAAGTTACTGTATTTCCGCAGTTCTAATACAGTGAAAATGGAGAGGCAAAAATTATGTAAACTGAGGCACTTTGTACATAAGAGGCGTAAACATTAAACAAATCCAGGTTAACCATGTGGAAATTTTGCACTGGCAATAAATAGTTGTTACCTTCAATATGCATTCATATCACAAAGAATGTCAATTTAGGGATTCCGTTGAATCTCCAAAACAATCTTTTAAGAAGAAGAAAAAAAAAATTACCATAATGTAACTTAATCAATTGCCCCAAAACTCTGGTACTTCTCTTCACTGCCAGAGAATATATCTTTGGCAACATCTGCCTTGATCTTTAACTTAGTATGAGGGAGCATTTTGAGGTCATTTCAGGCAATAGCCATTGCAGAAAAACTGTTTTTTTTTCTTGATTGTTTGTTTGATACGGCACAGGCTCTGTATTGTGTGTAATTCGCATCCAAATCCCGCATTTGCTCCCCTCATGCAGGATATCTGGTAGATTTGGCCAGTTACAGGGGCTGAGCTTTCCTCATTTTCCTGTTCGAGGAACATGCTAGCTACTAGCAACTTGTACCGTCCAATGCCAATTCTTTCGTGGCTTTATAAAATTTCAGTTCATTGTGAACTTGGGATAATGGAATTGCTCATGGAAGGCTTAAGTTGCAGGTTTGGTTTGTGAGAAACAGGAAAAAATGGTTCTTCTGCGAATGGTTGAGCATGGGACGCAAGTAAGAGATGGCTTAGCAATTAGTTTCCATTGTATACTCAGCAACAAAAGTTTCTGTGACACCAATATTGTTAATTATTTTTCATAACGCAATTATGAAATTGTCATACATGGTGATAGACTGAAACAGTACACGTAAACACAACATTGAAATGGAAATCATGAAAATGCGAGAAAATGACTTTGCACGTGAAAATGTGCGTAAATCATGCTTGTGGATGGCAATTAAAGAGGAGAATTTTTGGAATGTTCACATTGTGCCTGATGAACGACGGAAGCATCACTTATCGAAAACACAGCCATTTCGGATCAGGAACTCTACCCTCTAAATGCCAAGACTGTCTGAAAATGATTGGTGGAGGGCCATTGGGATGATTGAATCCGGAACCTCGCAGAGGGAAGTTGCTCATCGCCTGAATGTCCACCGAAACACCATTTGGAACTTATGGCAGCGTCATCAGCAGACAAGACATGTCAGAGACCGTCCTCGCAGCGGCCGTCCACGAGTAACCACTCCCAGACAGGACAACTGGATTCGAACAACCCATCTCCGAAATCGATTCCAACCTGCAACCATAACTGCAAGAACGATACCTGGTTTGAGGCGACTGTCTGCACAGACAATCCGTCGCCGTCTCCGTCATTTTGGCATTGTCCCACGTCGGCCAGCAAGACGTCCAATACTCACAGTACAACACCGACGACTGCGTCTACAGTGGGCACAACAACATCGACGGTGGATCCAACGTCAGTGGGATCTTGTACTCTTCACTGATGAATCAAGATTCATGCTTAACCGATGTGATGGTCGTTTACGTGTATACCGTCGACGTGGAGAACGTTATGCCAACAACTGTGTTCAGGAATTTGATCGTTTTGGAGGTGGTAGTGTCATGATTTGGGGAGGGATCACGGCTAGAAACAGAACAGATTTGCTTGTTATTGATGGAAATCTGACAGGTCAAAGATATCGCGATGAAGTGCTACGGCCATTGGTGGTACCGTTTTTGATGCAACATGGTCCCGGAATAACGCTGCAACATGATAACGCCAGACCACACATTGCAAGGATTGTACAGCAGTATCTGATGCAACAACATGTCAATGTCCTGCCATGGCCAGCCAGATCCCCAGACATGTCCCCAATCGAGCATCTTTGGAACGAGATGGATCGACGTTTGCGGCGGTTGGATAACCCGCCAGCTACACTCCAGGAATTGCGACAACGTCTACGTCAGATTTGGAATGACATCCCACAGCAATTTCTGGCACATCTGATTCGGTCCATGCGCCGGAGATGCGTTGCTTGCATCATGGCACGAGGAAGTCACACCCGGTATTGAAGTGTGAAGGTCACAATTGGTTAGACGTCAGACAAGTGCTTCATGACGCATGAAAATGACATTTTTTGTTTTGAGTGATGTTGGCACTGAAAAGTCAGTGTTTCTCCTGTTAAATAAACATATTGATTGCATTGAGATCTTTGCGTGTCATTTATAACATACACATAAATGGTGTCACAGAAACTTTTGTTGCTGAGTATATTATTCAGGTAATTGGCAAGCTTGTTAAAATTTGATACATCCACAGCTTGTTAAGGTCAATGGTTGTGTCATAGTAAAAATTCAGCATTCTGTGTTTCAAGCCTAGGATCTGCAGTTCTGTGATGATAAGTATGGCAGGTGTGGTGTGAAGTCCACTGCACACACCCCAGTTCTATACAGGTAACTGCAGCTCAGTTGATCGTTCGCTTGTCTTTCAGGATCTTCTACAAGCGAAACTCGCCCATCGAGCAGCCCGGTAGCAGCTCCTCCCTCCCAGCCATCACCGACTACCAGCCGGCAGCCGTCATGGTGCATCTGGACCCCGACATCGACGTCAAGCCCCCACCCGACCTCACCATCCTGTCCGCGAGGATCGAGGACGGACCCGGTGATGTGGACACAGCCGTGGAGGAAGAGGAGGAGGACGAAGGGGGGATCGGCTCAGTCCAGTGTTTCAACGGCTCCATCTCCCCCTGCCCCTCCTCCGTGAACCTGGCCATGTCCCCCTCGCCCATCCCCCTACGGCGGGACCTGTTCGCCCGTCCCGAAGGTCTCCGGCACCTGACGGGCCTGGAGCAGGAGACCCTGCAGTTCTCCAAGGAGGAGCACGAGCTGGTGATGGACAACCAGCGGAAGATGGGGCTGTACATCGAGGAGAAGCGGGAGGGCCTGAAGAGGAGGCAGCAGCTGGAGGAGGAGCTGCTCAGGGCCAAGATCAAGGTGGAGAGACTAAAGGCGGCTCGTCTGAGACACGGGCTCCCAATCCCTCACATGTGACCCCCTAACCTGTCCTTCGCTACAACCATGCGTGTGGCCAACCTCTTCACCTGGAGATTCTGGGATTCCAGATCTCCCCGCCCATTGGTTAGACCAGGCTGGCATCGGAGCCCAAAGCCAAGGTCACCACTGTAGGTCACCGTTGCATTTCCCCACTTCCAGAGCCGTAGCGTGATGTAGAACCAACCCAGTCATCGGCTTTGACCAGGGCGACTGTGAACTTCAAGCTGCCCGATAAACTCCACTCTCCACTGTGCAACGTGCGTCTTCCTCTGGATATTTGCTGTGTTCAGCTCATGTTTTGTTCACGTTTCTTCCTTGTGGGGGTAATTTGTTATTGTGTGGCTCAGATGCAGACAGACGCACATTAGCTGTGCTGCTCCTCTAATCTGCAGCCTGTTGGAAAAGTTACTTTGCTGCAACGCTAAACAGGTAGGGTTCTCATTGGACTCCAGTGCAGATCTTGAGTGAACAACCCTGACTCTACTGAACCACTGGACCAGCTTGGTTTGTATTGACCTTATAATCAAGATTACAAGTGCTGGAAGCTGGATTTATGGTTAAAGTGAATCATTTGACTGATTAGACTGAAATTGAGAGGACAAACTCTCGCTTTTCCTCAAACAAGAGAGATATGGCAATTCAATGCACAAAAATTAGATATCGTACATTCATATTTTGACAAGGCAAAAATTAATTTGAGGTATCTGTGAGGTGTAAAGTAGTACAAATGAACCCTTTCATGCCCACATGCAGTTTTATGTAATTTCAGTATTATGCTAATTGACTCCCCTGCCTAAGTAAGGATTTTTCTGTGTTTTTCAGTTGCCTTGGGGTCCTCAATCTTATCCAGAAAGGGCCAGTGTGGGTGCAGGCTTTACACACTTATTCTACTAATCACAGTCTTCAGCAAAGATTCAAATGCAAGCTGATCATGCATCACTGAGTATTTACTCTCGATATGTGAAATTTCATATTTTGAAATGCCATGGTTAACTCTAAATTGAATAAAAACTTAGAGCATATCTGAATTGGATATTTGTGCTCTTGACTTGGGCAGAGAAGTCATGTTTGGTTTAGTACAAGCTGGGTGTCAGAGTTAAAAGCTTACCATTGCCTGTTGAATTGCTCTGTGCCACATGGTGGTGCAGGTTCTCTTTCAAAAAGGACCTCATCCAACTCTGGGTAACCATGGTCACCTGCAGGACATCAGTGTGGGGATCAGATGGTGAAGCCTCACCCCTTTTAAGCATCTGTTTCACCTGAACAGTTTTTGCCTTCACTGTATGGGAGGCATGCAGTTTAGGTAGCTGGGAGTGCTCCGAGACCAATGTAGTTTCTAGTACGATCCTACATTTTTTGTCGCGTAACTTCGTTATTTCAACCCTGGTTGGTGTCAACTTCCGTAGGTTCAAGGCAATGCAGCCAAAACATGGTCTCAAGTAGTTCTTCAAAAATGATAAATTGTCGAGATGCATGTTATTATGGAGTATACCTTTACAAATATTTTTACCGTTTACAGGCACTGTTGGCACAGATCTTGCTTTGGCCAGCCAGGCAGCAAGAAATAATCAGTTAATGATCTTTAACGAAGATCAATTTCATAAACTCAGACCTATGCTGACTAAGTTAAGTATTTTGTCACCTAGCCTGAGGGAGAATGTTCTTGTTCTCCATGTTCCATGTATTATTTTGTTAGATTCCATGAGTTTTCCTTAGTCAAACATGGGGCACCGAGTTCCTGCGTCCGAAGTGAAATGTTTATTTTTGAACTACGGCCATCGATAATTGTCACACTGGATCATGGTGAAATACTTCTTTTGTTTTACCACAATGTGTTGCATGCTTATACACACACACCAGAATATTCCACTACAGGATCCAACCACTGCATGTGGGCTGGCACCACTGGATATTTCCACAATGTAGATATGCAGAACCCTCAGTAAATCTGCCAGTTTTCAGTTAGATCCTGAAGTTTCTTTAAAGAATGTAAGGCACACAAACTTGTAAAACAATACAATCCGATGCAAAGTTTAAAAGAAGCAAAGATTATCATCTGATTGACTGCCAAACTACATAAAAATGATTGCTAAACTTCATACTTCAATGGATTCTTCAAAAATCAAGTGCAATGCACATTTTTTTTTTTTTTTGGAGGTCTGACATTTTTGAACATTCTTTTTGGATTAGAACTAGAAAGAACCATTCTCCACATCTTCAATTTTTGATTCTCAGGGAATGGGATGAGTGCGCCCGAGTTCCATTAAAATGTTACGGTCACTGGCTGTATTGGGCAAAATTCGGCAGAGGGAATTATCCCTGAACAGAAGTCCAGCCTGCCCCCATCATACCAAAAGCTACAGACCAGCAGCACTGACTAACAAATATGGTATGGAGATCCGCTTCTACTGTTAGACCCCAAACTATATTGATTTGCCAGAACAAAAGTTGTCAGAAGACAACAGCTTGCCAGAAAACTTTAACCTTGCTGTCCACGGACGCCGACGCCAACGCAGAGGGTATGGGAATAGCTCTCCACGGACATTCATCCAGGCGAGCTAAAAATCATTTATTAAAATACGTTTCTGTCCTTGGCATGCTGCTTAACACCACTGATCCAACAAATTGCACTTGTCAAATCTAAGACATATCTAGCTGGCATAAGCAGCACATCCCACATAGTTAAAATCAAAACATGCTAGTTCCAGAAACACTTTCAAATAATTTCAAATCCACACCCATATTAAAATGCAGAGGAAAATTTTTAATCAAATTTGAGTTGACTTATTTATTTCATGGTTGAAACATAATCTCATACGCTAATAACAAGGACAAAATCAACAGCTTTAAATACACTCGCCAGTAAACATTCCGAAACTGTTTTATTTAACCTCTTTAACTCTGAGATCTTTAAGTGCATCAAGGCAGCTGCTTTATTCAAACCTGAGGGACTTCAGGTCTATTTTAGATTCTAGTGGAGATACCAAAGTTTCCAAAGATCCCAAGTACGTCCGGCTGAATTACAGGGAAATGTGAGTAAAATGATGATGTACACGACCTAAATATTTTCCCTTTGATGTAATGCTGCGGCCATAAAAAAGATGGTGTCCTGGGTTTGAGTATTTCACTTAATATAATTATGAAGCAGCTTCTGTGAAGCACTGCAGCCAGCAGATACCAAATGTGTATGGTACTCTGTCCCACAATATGATAAATGGCGTTTTCCAACTTTGAACCAACTTAAGGGGAAACCTGAGCGAAACCTGAGAGTTTAATTAAGGGGTTAAAATCCCAGTTGCACGATGAGTCCATCCAATACAGTCTAAGTTAAATTTAAAAAAGTAAAGAACATTGGTTTAAAACTTCATGAATGAAAGGTAGCTGGGGTCCTTAGTCCTGATATGTCACAAGGCAGCGGTGCGGACGGGACTTCCTGCTCAGTGGTGGTGCTCAGGAGAGCGAATGAGATGTGGTCCCTCGCTCTGTCCAGATAAGCGTCAGAGAAGGAGGGGACTTTGCCGGAGTAGTGTTTCCACTGCATGAGCTCAGACATGGTGAGGTGCTTCTGCGAGCTGCGCTTATCGCCACGGCGACCCAACTGACAGGGCCTGTCTTCCACAGGTTTTGGCTCCTCAACTGCACCTGCAACAATAACAATAATCTTGATCTCCTGATATGGCTAAAAGCTTCAAAATAAGAGACGCGGTTTCATGGTGACAGGCTAGCTATAACCAGGTAAATGTTTTCTCTAAGGATAAGTGGAAATGAACCGCTGAGTCCTGTGTTTTAATGCACTTCCCATACATGTGAGAGCGAGTCCTCAGTAAGCAGATTTCATTCAGTCTCAACAGAAATAACACTTTTTAATTACTAGATTTTTGTAGCTATATTTCAGTTGAGGGAGATTACACTCTAAAGGTAGGTGGGAGGGCGGCTGCTCAGTGTTACCGGTCTGAGTCCCGTCGCCACGGCAGCCGCAGCTGAGCAGGTCGTGGGTCACGCAGTCCGAGTCCTCGTGCAGGGTGAAGAGGTCACGCAGCTCCTCGCTGGAGAAGCTGATGTGCTCCGCCCGTTTAGACAGGTCGACCACCGCGCCAGACAGACCCTGCTTACTCGCCTGTCTCTGGTAGATCTTCTCCTCTATGGTGCCTGCCAATCATGGGCAGAAAGGGTCTCTCAGTGGCATTTTTGTAACAATATTAATAAATTCATCTTCAGTATGCTTTTTAAACCAGTCACGTCAAGTGCGACATTCCTTCCAGATATAAAAATTTGACAAAATGCGAAGAGCTACACAGCTAGAAAATCGCCTGAAGTACGACGCAGTCCCTCTAGCAGACGGTGTTTGAGCACACTTTTCATACTCTGTCTTGGGACTATCCCGAGCTCCCTGATGTCTCAAATGCACCATTAGAAACAAAGGAATACCCACAAAATCCCTCTATCGCAGTCACATTATTCGTTTCTGAGCATAAATTAGTCTTAAATTCAAAGAGTACAGCACAGAACCTGAGGAGTCGAAAGAAACGGCCAACTGCAAGCATGAAATACACAGTCTGAGGGGCACAATTATGGCAGATATCAGCCCGCAATGTCAGGTGAAAACCAAGAATACATTACTTCATGTGTTCCTTTGTGAGAGGAACCTTTGTAATAGGAGTGCAGAAACCAACTTTGGAGACCACGTCCAAAATCGACCACCAATGGATAGAAACGTCATTAATGTTCCTGTGTGTGGATGTTCCCAGTTTAAGAACCATGACTGTGACTGGCAGCGCGCTCCGTAACGAGGCACACAGCCACAGAGCGAAGCACATTTAAACGGCTACAAGCACTTGGTATAAAGGGGCACTTGAATATAATACATCTGTACTACTGGGACTCTATTCCACTTCACTAACAGCATAAGCTGAAACTCAGTATATAACCCCAGAAATGTTTTCATCATTGGATTTGGTTGTCATGAATATTCAGACTAGCAAACAAAGGGCAGGACCAGCTTCGGCTGGAATGGTCAGGGATATGCTGACAGGAGAACTGTGTGCTTTCGTACAAAACGGAAGTAAATGAGGACAACATTTGCCTTGTTGTATTACTCTGCCCTCAGGATTTAAATTCTCAAAGTCTCCAAAACATGCACACACGGGTCAAAGTTTGCATATACCTGTAGACATTTGATCTCAAGTCTGTTTCTCAAAACCGCAAAATCTACTCGGAATGCGGCTTATTCATTTATTTGTGAGCGCACGCCATTTATAAATGATTACCCAGGACAGGCTTGCTTGCCACTTGTGATGGCTGGTGCAAAAGGCCTTGGCTCTAGGGCAGCATTACATTCTTTCGAGGCAGGCAGAATTGGCCGGTTTGATGTAGTGCTAACTACGTACATGTATTCAGATAGTCCGCAGACGGTGGCATTCGTTTTCATGAGACATAGACTATATGCTCACAAAAACACACACACACACACACACACACACACACACACACACACACACACACACACACACACACACACACACACACACACACACACACACACACACACACACACACACACACACACACACACACAGATAGCAGGGTCCTCTTAAAAAAAACGCAGGCAAGATCCACTATTTAGCTCGTGAAATGTATGTTCACTCACACAAATGTTAGTTGCATGTGTTGTATGAATGTACCGAAAATCACATTCAAACACTAATACCAGATTCGCTACTGAGAACTTAAAGCTCTGAGGTTCTAGAGCGCTGACAAAAAAAATTTTGAAAAGTAAATTCCAGTAAAGCTGCTGTCACACCGGGTGCGAAATGAATTTTTCGCACGACAGATTACATTCAAAGTCAATGCAGAGACGTGTATTCGTCTGGTGGGAAAGCGGCTTAAACCTTCCCTACACAGTGTTAAAGGCGCCATGCTGGGGGTGAGGCTCTCACCTGCGGTGAGGAAGCGATAGATATGAACAGTCTTCCTTTGCCCATCTCTCCACACTCTGGCCATCGCCTGCACAGGGGGGAGGAGCCAAGAGGTAAACACCCACAGAGTGCTGTTTACAACCTGTCAATCATCTGACATAGCCACATCCCACAATACTGCCCAATTTCCATAAACTACAGAAATCAACAAGTCAACCCCAACTAAGGATAACGTGCAGTTTGAAGAGTGTCGCATAACTATCAAAACGTACAACGCAAAGTGAAAATGCAAACCTAAGTATCAAGATGAATTTATGAAATTGGTTTAACATATGAGAATAAGTCAGAAATAAAGTATAGAGAGCCGGTGATTGTTGAACAATAACTCCCAACAGGGGAATGGAACCCCGACGCGCAGAACATGGCTGGAACATTATCCCGCTTAGAACATGGCTAAAACATTAAATAATTTAACACAAAATAATGATTAGAACATATTTTATTGATTAAAATAAATATATACACGGAGGAAAAATTTCCTCGGACTTTATAACAAAATATAAAAGATGAATTGACAAACACAAAGCAATTCAATCTATATTGGAACAAAAATGCTATCTTGAGAAGGCAACAAGGTACTAATTGTTATTTATTAAAATTATTTCTTTAATAATTAAAGACTGATACTTCCGTATGATTGAAATTTTTTTTTTGATTGCTCAGATCAAGACTGAAGCCAATGTCACTCATAAACCAATTCAGTAGGAATTCACCTAAAATTAAACTAACCATTCGCGAGGGATTGAAACATTTGCCATTTCAGTTTTGAAGATTACCAGGCATGAGTCCAATGTAAACATTTCAAATGGTTTGTTTTTTTTTCACAACAGGTCAATTCTTGAGCTCTTCATCAGTGTCCAGTGGAGAACATCTATATTCTCTATTCAATCTTTCTTCATCCCCCAGTTCCAATCATTCATTCCAGAAAAGGTACTCGCCATGTTGCATTAATAACATTTTCATATAAGTTATTTGTAAATCTATGGGACTTACATTCAAGTTGACAAGACACATACTGATTCGCGATCGCCATCTCCTTATGAATGCAAATGCGCTAACACTAGGAAGAACTTGTACGACTACACAATGGCTGGGCAAAATTCGAAAATTCACAGGAGAATGAAGAAAACTGACTACTTTCAAGGTTTTCAAGAGCCACAGGTACCAGTTCATTGAATTTGTGGACAATGATGGAGGATTAGCATTTAAGGCGAAATTAATCCCATCTTTCCCAGGCTATGACTTCGCTCATCTCCCACGCTGCCCCGCCCTCCAGCCCCACCCACCTGAATGTCATTGGCCGGGTTCCAGTCGATGTCATACAGGACCAGGTGGGAGGCGCCCACTAAATTCAGGCCCACGCCCCCAGCCTTAGAGCTGAGCAGGAAGATGAAGTCTGTGGCGAAGCGGCTGTTGAATCGATCCACCAGCTTCTGTCTCTGAGACACGGGTGTCTGCCCGTCCAGTCGGCAGCAGCTGTACTGCAGGTGAGAACACATATCCTGCAGCAGGTCCAGCGTCTGAGTGTAGTTAGACACAAGCACCACCCTAGAGGTCAACACCAGGAACAAATGGAGTTAATGACCTGGAGTGAACATCAACCACAGTCTTACAGAGGGACAGGAGCAAACTCAAGTCAGACCATGAACTATAAATCTCCAGTGGCGACTCCTGGTCCTGGGATTGGAGGGGTGAGTGAGGTTAAGCAGTAAAACCCAGTGTTTCACTGCTCACAAAGCCGCTGAATGCAGTTACTTGCCTCACCGGGAATTCAAGAATGAACCAGTTTCAGGTTTTTAAGTGAAAGCAAAGTAAATCCAGTCTTTGCACCCCCACAGGCAGTGTTTGTCATTCTTTGTAAAGACAGCATCAACCTCTATATACACATGCAAAGATGCTGTTCACTGGCTAGTGCGCCGAATTACTACTGCAGATAAGTGCCAAGGTGCAGCTTCAGCAACCATTTATCAGACAACAGTGGTAAACGTTTGCCTGAAATGGTTTCTTTCACCATGAAGTCCGCTGAGAACAGACAGAGCACGGCGACTGCGTACCTGTCGGAGGGGCTGAGTTGGCGGATTGCAGCCAGAAGGTCGGCGAGGACCTGAAGCTTGCCGGAGTCGGCCATGTTAAAGCCTCCAGTGGAGTAGGCCTCTGGGAAGAGCTCGCCCAGGCCATCGAACAGGGAGACCTCTGTACTAGAATGTTCCGCCTGAACAGATTCCTTCTCCTGCAACAAACACACACACACACACACGTAAAGGCAGCTTTCTTAACAAGGTTTCTCTACCTTCATACTCTCACAGTTTAGCGTTAAATGTTCGTACAATGAAATGCATAATTATGCAATATTCCATCCATCAAACTATATGTAGTGTATCAGAGCCGGCCCAAGGCATAAGTCGACTAAGCAACTGCTTTGGGCCCCGCGACCATTAGGGGGCCCCCAAGAGCAATAAAGAAAATATTTTAAAATTTATTTTTGATAAATTTATTATTTTTTTTTTTCTTGCACGTGTGAGTGATGATTCCTTTCTGATCAAAGGTATTTTATCGTACAAAAACTATTTTTTATGTTAACAGAGTACTGCTGATGTAGGCCTAATGATTCCGACTGCCTCTCGCTTTAAATGTCAAAGTTCTGGCGCACCGGTAATTAGTGCATCCTGCCGTGCAGTGCGCACTGCGCATCCAAGGAACAGCTGGGTGAAAGCTAAACAATGTCAGAAAAAATACACATCCTTCAGGAGCAGAGAAAAGAAAGAGGAAGAGGAGAAAAAACACCATGATAAACAAATGTTTGCATGACTTGGTTATGCAAGTTTCCTCAAGTTAGGAAAGTCTCTAAAATATCCTTATCATTTTGATGCAACTGGATGCGTGTAGCCATTAATAGCAAATTAGCTACCTAGTTAGAAACTAAAGACATTTCTTTTTTAACTGCCTGGCAGAGGTGTACTTCGTTACAGTACTTAAGTCATATTTTATTTTGAGGATTTGTACTTCATTTGAATTTTTTTTTTTAGCTGGGACTTTTACTCTACTACATTTAAAAGATAAAAAGTATACTTTTACTTCGTTAGTTTGACACCGGCCTCTCTGATACACGTTACAAATTAAGATATGAATGTAATTCATAATTTAAGGATTATGAGGATTTGGCGAGTTCGAGAAGAACAACGGTGCTCGGCAGGGTATCTTAGTGCAAATTTATGCCCGCAGTTACAATATTGTAACACTAGAGAATGAGAAGCGCACGATGTTGTAGACCGTGTCGAGTTTTTTTTATATATCTTAGTGATTTTATTTGTCGTTGCACTTAATTGTTGTTCTTGCACTAAAAAATTATTTTTGCACATTACTGTCGCAGTTTTTTGAAACCAAAAATAATAACCCAGAAGACACTTTTACAGTAAATGCATTGTCTACTGGTTTATTTTTATTACTTTTAGTAGGCCTAGATGATATTCAGTATCCCACATAGTGCTTTATCACTTGCAATGTTGTGTAAATCAACCCCAGTCCGCTCTCGCAGCTGAATTTGCTCCCTTTTTTGAGATTGAAAACCATGCATGGGTAAAGACATGTCAGGCTGACAATCGGATAATGCAAACACTGCCAGAGCTGCATATTTAGTTTATAATAGATGTATTAATGATCAATAATCAATATTATTGGCAGAAATAGAGGGTCCCAAAATCAAATTTTGCGTAGGGCCGGCTCCGTACTGCATGGTTACAGAACTACTCTTCATTCCCATTTAGGTTTGACTTAACCATTCCTCCAGTTCAGATCAGCTGGGTAATGACATCATTTTTCTCCAAAATATTGCTGGTAAGGAGAGCAGCCAAAACACAGGCTTGGGAGTGACAGCATATCGAGTGTCAGCTACTTAATGGCTCAAAGATCCCGTCATCAAAGATTCTTATTCTTATCTTGTTCAGTCTCAATACTAAGCATAATTCACCGTTACATGATGGCTTCAGGTGCTTAACAAAACTCTAAAGCACAAAGAGCTCACTGGTCTTATCCATGACTGTGTCCAGGATGAGGAAGGAAAACTGCCTTTAACTGAAAGAAGTGCTTCGATGTAACAATGCCAACAGAGGCAGTGAACTCATTGGGTGAATTGTTGGGTGTGTGTCTGTGCACCCAGAGCCGGGAAAACTCAAGAAGGCACTTGACGGTAATGAGAGGCAATGGAGGACAGACAATGAGCCTCTCCAACATGATACAGGCCAACATCAAACACTTAATGAATGCAGTCTGTTCGACACTGGGATGGTGACCAAGGTATGCTCAGGAATGCCACGATAAAGTGCTTTTTCTTAGACCATTTTCCAACAATGGTAACGAAGGCGAGCTGAGGAAACTGCTTCAGGAACACAGCCATATGAGCGGCAGACACAATCTTTCCCCATCAATTACAGCAGTGCGCAAGCATCGAAAAATACCGACTTCACATTGTGTCAAAGACACAAAATTGGCAGACATGAATGAGAAGTTCTTAATGTTCAACGTGTTAACCACTGAGGAGTATCTTCCAAACATCCAATTTCAATTTTGGGAGATTTGTGGCTGCATATCTTGTTCAGGTACTGTTCTGGCGCAATGATTGCGCCCCACAGCCTAGCACTGATACACGCACAGATAAACACCAGTATATATTGCAGACTATGCTCTCCTGCCTTGATTCGACACAAGGAACCAGTCAACTGCAGGGCTGATGAAATGCCCCATTTCATTTCCAGGAAATGATCCCTTCAAAGGCCTAGAGCAGGATCAATTTTTGTATGACTGTCTGGGACAAAGAAACCTGACACCACTCAACTAGTAGCACAGTTTCCCAGGTAAGCTGTCAGCGGGGTTAAAATGGCTTCCCCACCTCTCTCTAATCCCTACAATCCCGGCTCCATACCTGGACTGTAGCATAGAGCAGGCCGGGGTGGTTGCAGAGCTTCTTGAGGGCTCCGATACAGACCAGGTGCGGGCTGTTCTCCAGCGCCCCCTGCAGGCAGGCCCGTACCAGGCGGTGGGACAGCACACGGCGGTACAGCTCCAGCTGCAGCGGTGCGGGCCGACAGAACAGGGTCCACTCCAGCTTGGGCGGCAGGTAGCAGTTGATGATCTCCTGAGTCCGGCGCAGGATGAACAGACCCGTGAGGCGACCCAACTCCGCCGCGCGCTCCTCTCCCAGCTGCCTCTCCTCCTGTGAGGAGGGTGAGGAAGATTCCATTATTAACCCTTAAACTTCTGATTTAAGTTTCCACTATAAGGATCAGTGTCACGATTACTGTGCATGCGCCGAACTTACATCCTAATAAAGTGACACTGCTTCACTGCAAGTCATCCTCGCCAACCCATCTTCGTTTTGCATTGTATTTATATATTTTAGTTACTCAGGCATTATAATTTTTATATTAAGGGGTTTTCTATGGAAATTTGAGGATTCAAAGCAGTACTTTAGCACTTTACTTGAAGAATGTAAGCTGGCTGGCCAATCACCAATAATCATAGCAGAAGAACTTCCTTAATAAAGCATCTCTAAAACAGCAGTCAGAAACTGAATTCAAGCTAGGATTTTTGTTATTCTATTGTGCAATCAGTTGCTTCTGCCAGGAGATCGCAACCCACCATCAATCCGCCTGACCGCACCTAATTTCAAGACCGAAAAGCCCACGGGCCCTCAGTTTGGGGCAAGTGCACTCGCTACTTAAAAAGCATGGGTTCTGGATGGAAAAATGGCAACTGCGTCGGTCCGGAGCTGGCAAAGACACTCCCGTCACACTTGGCCCCGCCCCGCATCGGCTGCAAGAAGAAGCCCTTTATGTCGCCGTTTATATTCTATACCTTTTCATTGTCCTTATGTGCATTTCATGTGCAGCATATTACTGATCCATTAGGCCAATTTCCTTGCATGTGCAGCATAAATAACAATAAAGCCAATTCTGATTCTCTCTCATGTACACATGCACCCGGACCGGAGACAAAGTACCTCAGTCGCAGTGGGCTGGCGGGATCGGAGAATCGGTTCCTCGTACACTTTCCTGTAGGCAGAGGATGAGCCCAGCACGCCCGGGTTCACAAACTCAATGATGGAGTGGAACTCCTGCAGATCATTCTGCACTGGAGTCCCTGCAGCGATAAAAGCACATCTCTCAGTGAAATACAGAAGGAAAACATGAAAAACAACATGAAAAAAATTTAATCACAAGACACACACACACAGACATGATCATTGCTTAACCTGGCCCCCTAGGGGAGGGGCCAGATAATGAGCATCGGCCATTCCCATATCCAAGCAGCACTACAGCCAGTTTATTACACTCAAACATTATTCAATTATTCACAAACGCACGCACATACAAAGGCGTCCACATGGACGCAATTTCAGACATTCCTGCTCAAACGCGCACGCACACGCACACGCACACGCACACGCACACGCACACGCACACGCACACGCACACGCACACGCGAACACACACACACACACACACACACACACACACACACACACACACACACACACACACTCACACACACACACACACACACACACACACACACACACACCCGTGAGGATGATCCGGTGCACACACGCCAGGCTGCTGAGGGCAGAGGATGTCTTGATGTTGCTGTTCTTCAGTCGGTGACCCTCGTCACAGATGACCAGGCTGAACTCCACCTGAGCCACCAGCTCCACGGAGCGCAGCAGCATCTCGTAGCTGATCACCAGGACGCTGCACAGGGGGGAGCTCACAAAGTCCTCAACCTTATGGTCCTGGGAGAGGGACACAAGCGCGGAGGTCATGTTGCTACTCACCACCTCGTGCCCTTATCAGAGAAGGCTAATCGCGAATGAACCAATGGGTGCACAGCAGCTATGCTCAAAGGCACCATATCCCCAGTGCGTCACGAGTCGGGAGTTTTCGGACCAGAGGAACCTTTTCATTGCTCTAAAGGCTTAGTTCTAAGAGCCACCCTTGTTACTGTATCGCTTATTTCTAAGAGCCACCCTTGTTATTGTATCAGGACCGCAGAAAGTGGGAAGGATTACAGTCCTTAGAACTCCTTTTTGAGGGACTTTCTTATAGCTCCAACGTCAGAGCAGTTACTTTCGCAGCACTAAAGGATCTCTGAGTGATGCAAGTGCAGATTGATTACGTCACTTTGAAGGGCTCCTGTCGGCGATGCTAAAGCCAACAGTAAAAAAGCCCTGAAAGGTTTATAGATCCCGAAGAACTCCCTAGTGGGCAGTTCCTCTCAGATAGTGTTTTTGGAGCAAACGGTTCTATCTGAATACATAATCATTTGCATGTGAGTGTTAAAAATGCCCTAATCATATCCTAGAGTACATCGCTTTCATTCTGCGGACTTAGCAAACTAGAGAATTTGCAAGGCTGTCAAAACACATTTTCTTAGTAAGTGAACACAACTTTGGTCTTCTTATCATTGATTTTGAAACAGGTTAAAACAAGAGCTCCTATTTAATGAGCCAGTCACCACAGTAAATCCGTATGAGTGCATTCAGACAGCTGTCCAAAGCCCCGTTTCCTACATAGACCTGGCTCCCAAATACCTGATCCACAGTGAAGACGTTGATTCTCTCTCTCCCGAGCCACTTCTGGAACTCGGCGGCCCAGTTCTTCACCAGACTGCCGGGGGTCACCACCAGCACACGCCGGGCCACCGGCCGGCCCCCATAGGGACCCTGGCGCAGCAGGGTCCACACCAGAGCGATGCACTGCAGGGTCTTGCCCAGGCCCATTTCATCCGCCAGGATCGCCCCGTGCCGTGACGCCGTTCTGGTGAAACAAACCGCTGTCACTCTCTCAGCTACAGCCTATTTCATCAACGATGCATTTATGTGCGAACAACCGCCACTCGCCAGAGGTCTTTTGTTTTTGCATCATTTTGTGAAAACTCTAGAGACTGTCGTGTGAATATCTCTGAAAAATATTTCAGAGATACTGAAACTAGCCTGCCTGGTATCAACAACCACGACAACCAGCCAAAGCCACTAAGAGCACATTTTTTCCCATATTCTTACATTTGACGTGAACATTAACAGAATCATCCAATCAGTGGCTGCATGACCTTCTGTATTCCACTGCTGCCACATGATTGGCTGATTAGATAATCATATGAATAAGCAACTGGGCAGGCACTCCTAATAAATAAACTGGTGAGTGTATATGAGAATAACCATTGAATAACTTTGGGCATAAATAGGTAGCGTACCTCATCCCCATGACGCACTCGTACAGGAAGACCACGCCCTCCCTCTGATGCGGCCTGAGGCGAGCGGTGATGTGCGGATCCACCACCACATCCACCAAGGGCAGCCCAGCCTTGTTGAAGAGCCACTGGTGGTTCTCTGTGGGCCTCGGCATGACCAGGGCTCCTGCAAACATACACACACAGGGAGTACGTATGCAGGCACAAACCCACCACGTGAGAGATGATATCAGATTATCTTTTTCCCCACACGTTAATGCCAAAGAGGCACCAAGCAGCTCTATTTGTTTACACACTGAAACCTGTTTCAGCTTTCCCGTTCCGACAGGACTTTTCTGCTTACATCACACAGGCTTGCAGCATGCGTCAGAGGTCTCTCGAGTGACCCAAAGCAACTGAGTTTGGCGAGGGACAAGTTTTCATCGTGGAATGTGGGAGTGTGCTGGACAGCGTAAATGTGTCAGTGCGAGTGGGAGGACAGGACAATTTGCAGGAGTCCCATTAAAAATATCTATATTAAAATCCTTTGCTACTGAAACTGCTTTCGTTCATTTTGTCAATCAGGAAAGTTCATGTTGACGCAAGAGCAACAAGATGAATTGGAGAGCTTATTTCCGGAGGTCTGTATACCTAGTAAATGCGGTGGTACCTATTAAAGTGTACAAAACCATATTGCCCTCATATACTTTTTCATATGAATAACTCCAGTTTTGGCCTTTGGACTTGTGCTCTCCTAAACGTGACTGACCCCCGTGCAAAAGAACAAGCTTGTTTTCAAGGAATATGCTACATGCAAAAGGCAAAAAAAGAGAAACAGACGTCTGCAGTGACACATTCACCTTTATTTGATGTATCCAGTCTTAGCTATTTATGAAACCAAACATATTAACAGAACCGCCTAGACCTCTACTTTGTGTTGATAGTTATACAAACTATGACCCTGCATACACCGCACTCTTGGCCTGCACAGACTATGTTCGTGTAATGAGTTACTGGTTGAAAAACAAAGTTAAGATTATTGTCAATATTACGTGTTAGCCTAATGAAACAAATTGGCCAATGGCTACTGCTATCGTCCACAATTTCTCATCTTACAAATCCCTGCTGTATATACATGCAGAATCAGGCATGGTACCTGGTGCAAGGGGGTCGTGTCGAGGCGCGCATGCTTGCCCTTCTGCGGGCAAGGTCTTTTGGTTCGCCACCGCGCCCTTCAGTGAGGGTCTGGAAAAGGGCTTTGACACAGGATTTCGATTGGGCCGGGCCACTGTCTCAGTTGCCGACGCCTGAGTCCCCGCCTCCTGGAAGCAGCATCCACTGCGGTAGTCCGCGGTGGAGATGGTGCCCATGACCTCCACCTCTTTCCCACCCACCATCAGAGACTGTCCCTCTGCCAGGCCCTCCAGCTCAGAGGACTTGTAGCCAGTACCTGTGTGAGGAGAAGTGGAGGGTTTATGTCTCAAAGAGGACAGAAACTTGGATGGGACTGAGGTTAATGATGGCCAAAGACCTGCAAGTTGAACTTGCTCGGAACTTAGATAAATTTAGTCCCCGTTAATCTTCGGGAGGCCAAGACTTCCGCAATCCCTGGACTGTAATACATTTAAATCAGCAGATCCATCATTTGACTCCATTATACACAACAGGCCAGAAGTTTTGGGCCATCCTCAGAGTTATTACTTCCGCCAGGCGGTTATGTTTTCGGCAGCATTTGTCTGTTTGTTTGTTAGCAATATAACTCAAAAAGTAATGCATCGATTTTGATGAAATTCGGAGTAGGTGGGGATAAAGTCAAGGAACAGGTGATTAAATTTTGGCATATCTAGGCCAAAATACAGGTGAGATATACGCCAAAGTTCAAGATTTTAAGCCTTTCCGATTGGCTAGTGGCACAAGATGGCGCTGTGTACATTCTGAAATACGTTGGTAAGCTTAACTTAACTATTTCTGGTTTGCCTCTGCTACTGATGATGAGCAGATGACAGGTATATCATCCCGAAAATGTGATTTTAGCTATAGCCATATTCCCAGGATTTGGCTTAATTAACCATGAATGATGTCCGCATGATTTGTCTCGATTACCTGTTACTGATGTTTGTTCATTGCCACTGTTAATGAGGCATTTGCCGCTGCAACGAGCCGAGAAAATTTCTAACTAGCGGCACATTTCCAGCCGTTTTCACTGATGAGTGATGAACTGGCTTTAAGCGACAGATAAAATACGTGAAAATATATGATAATTTATGTGTAAATTATCCATAACTTCAAAAAGCTATTTCATAAATCTAGCATTTGATCCACGCATATTTTAATATTGTCGATACTTCGTCTCCCTTCCCACTCGGCGTCAGTTGCACTCTCAAGACCATCACATCTGGAGCTATGGTTAGCTGAGCATATCTAAGAAAACCATAACAATATTGCAGTACTAGCATCAGAAGATGTAAAAGTAAATTCAATATAATACCTAAACAGAAAGTCTTGCTAGCTCTCTAGCAAGCCTTGCTAGCTACTCAACATTGCTACTGCTCGATGAAAAAATGAAAGCTAGCTCCAGATATTAATCTAATGATTAATCTAATGAAATTTGGGTTGTGCAACACTGGATGTTCGCGGCTCAAAGCCAGTTCATGACAGTCACCAAAGCAAACGGCTGGAAATGATGCTCGGTAGAAGTGTCGGAAACCCTCTTTATCAGTGGGGCAGCTAATGTCTCATTTACAGTGCCAATGAACAAACAGTAGCAGCAAATCTAGACAAACTATGCGAACATCATTCACGGTTAATTAAGCCAAATCTTGGGAACAGCGGCAATAGTTAAAATCACATTTTTCGGGATTATATTCCTGTCACCTGCTCAGCATCTGATGTAGACTGATAAATGACAGAAGCAAACTTAAAATAGTAAAGTGAGCCAGTGTATTTCAGAATTTACTTAGCCCCATTTTGTGCACATAGCCAATAAGAATAGCACATCGGATAGAATGCTTGCTCACCACAAGCCATGTTTCCATCCCCACGTTCTTATGCGAATGAATAAAAAAATAAAAATGCCTTATGAAAACGGTGACATTCGACTTGATTTGAAGAATATTGACACAAGTTTATACGGTTGATCTGATCGGATTTTCTTTTGATCGGTAAAAGGCTTCTGCGATATATGCTGATGGAAATGTTATTTGCCAAATAAATCTGCAACTGCATCGTGACGGTGTTTTGATGCCGTCGTTGCCTTCTGATAATGGTTTGTTATGCTGTTAATAGCTGGCACATAAGCATGTACAACTTGCACAAATTATCATCATTTGAATGGTAGGCGCAATTCATTTTGGCTTACTAGCTAAATTAGTCGGCTAACACACTACTTGTGTTCACTTGAAAGTTCTGCGATTCAGTGCGAAAATGAATGAAAAAAGCTTAAAATGTCAGAAATCCATTCGATACACTAATTTGCATGTGGCGTCATTACGCACAACTTTTTATTCGCTTTAATGACGTTAGATGGAAACTTATTTTCACCTGCTTATTTCGCATTAATATTTTTAGTGAACTTCAGATAGTTCGATTGACAAGTGGATGGAAACATAGCTATTCTATTTCAATTGTCGTGCAAGGGGCCGAAGTTCCAATCGCCGTGCTTTAGGGTTTTGCTGCCACCTGGCGGAGGTCTGCGCTCTCTGAGTGCTTTTCTAGTTTATTTATTTATTTATTTATTTATTTAAATTTGGCATCTCCAATCCCACCCGAATCTGGAATGTCCAATTGGGGAACTTTGTACAACACTTGCTCGTAAGCGACCCCTTGTTGCCAACTCAAGAGAGTGCAGACAGTTTGCGGCTCTCTTCCGATGCAGGCGCCAGTCAGCAACCGCTTCTTATACACTCATTGGTTGAATCATCGCAAGCTCAGAGCAAGGGCGGAGGATACCCGAACATGAACAAGCTTAGAATCTTCCTGACAAGCGCCTGTTTTGGCCAACAGGAGGCGCCTAAGCAAAGAAAAACGAAACCATGTGATATTACCCCTCCCGGCAAACCCTTCTCAATTTGCACGCCTGTAGCGCAATGGCCAATTGTGTGCTATGCAGAAAAAGCTGCCAACCACTGCCGGTTGGTAAGACCGGGGCTCGAACCCGCGTGATGACAGTCACTTCTGCTTCACAGTGCGATCCTTTAACCGAGTGAGCTATCCGGCAGCTCTCACCCTCAGATTTTTAATGGTGCGCCAAGGCATTTATACACCATGCCTTCTTGTTGCATAAAATTGTTCAAGTCCTAGTGACATAAAATCATGTAACACAAAGGCACAGGAACTCAATTATAAAACATTGTGGTCAGTGATCAATCAATCAAGACAGCTTCAAAATGTGGTCTGAGGTCTGGAATTCACTCAAAACCTACTGGCTTTCTATATTTTATGCACTGAAGTTATTCATGTACAAAAAATAAGGAAAGAACAGTTGATGTGCAATTTTTTTTTTTTATGTGAGGGTAGCTCCAAACTTTTGGCCTGTAGTGTAGGTCATTTATCATGATTATTATTCTGGAACAGTCCACCACAGCGACAACAGTGGTTGTACTGCTCATTCAAGTAAGGTAGAAGGTGTTTTGGTGTGGGGTTAATATAGAGAGAAAGAATGACCTCACAGGAAACAGAACATCGTAAATCCACTCCCAATCACTGACATAGTGAACGCCTTATGTCATTGTAAAACATCTTACAAGACTTGCTTTTTTAGGGCATTATCACTTGGTGGCAAAACCCAGAAACATGAGAATTCCAGGGTATTTAAAGTAGTAATCCGTAAGATTTGAATTGGCTTGTTTATACTGACATCTTTGGCAGTAAGCTGTAATTGCAGGGGCGCTTCTGGACCTCATTTCCCATAACTCTTGTCGAGACCCAACAGTGTCGCCTGTATGATGTCGGTAAATTGACGGCTCTAACCCGTTCCACGCCTCCTCAATTCTAATGCAGAAGGGAAAGATGCTCTTAGACACGGCAACTGAACTCAATAAAAGTAAACATTATGTGACGTTTAGTCATCCATTAGCATCATCTCATTCCAGTAACATGTTAGCTATTATGATGAATTGATTAACTTAAAGGGCTGCCAACTCTCACGCATTTGCTGTGAGAATTTGTGCTTCAGTCACGTTCCTGTACTGTAGTCAGTAATTATTCAATCAAAGATATTCGCGTTTCATGATCGCTCAAATTGTTTAAATGAAATAAGACCATTTGAAAAATTTTTATGCAATTCCACTGCTTCCAACCCCTGAGTGGAGAAAAGCGTGAGAATTCCAGAATCATAATTGTTCTCATATTACTAGTGGCAAAATCCACCGTAACACGTGAAACTGATAAACTTCAATGCACAAGGGCTTCAATTCCACCTGAGAATCTCTACAGTCTGATATAATAATTTCTGACTACAGCACGGGAACGTGAATAAGTAATTTATATGTGAAAGTTGAGAGCCCTGTGTAAATAATGAAAACAGTAGTTGGTTAACAGGTAACGTTATATCTGTTTTTTTTTTTAAATAAAAATCATTTGTCGAGGCGGTTAACGTAGCTTTTTTCCCCATTTGCTTCCTGAAATTACTTTCAGTGACCCCATAATGTACTAAGGTGGCAGGCGTTGTGGGTGTAACGAGGACACAAAACAGATATTGAATTCCTGAAAATTAGATACAAAAGAATTTACTTTGAAATGTATGATACATGGCCTCAGTCTATCAGTAACATTTATAGACAATGTCTATTGTCCTCAATGTTTGTATTCCGTTCACCTGGCTTCAGTGCAAAGCATTGTTAAAATTTTGCAACTGGTTACCTGTTGCACTAAATCACCAAAGGAATATATCATTTCATTCACAAGAAGGCATTTCAAAGAATAAGAATGAAATAATAAATAAGATGGAAAAGTAGGGTCATTTTCTCATAGACTTCAGTAACATTGAACTACTTTCTGCAACCACCGACGTCACCATCAGCTGGCCATTAAATATAATGCAATTTTTTGAGATTTCTGCATCGGCCTCACTTTTTAGATCCGGGTGCTGCGTCCATCTTTTTACATAGTCTATGCACAGCACACGATCTACGCATATTTCTTGATGTTGTTATGGACGTAACAGGATATTAGGACATAGAAAAATTAAATTTTTTCAATCATTATTTTTAAAAGCATGGTATATATGATTGTCTGACGCCTTGTGAAATTTTGATGCAGGAAGCGAATACCTTAGTTTGCCGCGGTCATCTTTACGCTATTGGCATACATTATGCAAATTAACCCACAGGTCCGGACGTAACGCATGAGGACGCGACTGGTTATGCCCACGACGGTCATTTCAAATTGCACTTCTCATCAGGCGAGTCCCGGTAATTTAGTGCAGACAACTGAAACCGTTATTATGGGTATTTTCTCTGCAATATTTCATTTTACTTTGTTTCGAAGTATCAACGGACATGTTATGAGCATTTCATGAAGTTGGCTGCCAAATTTTGTAACAAAATATGGCCTTCACAATGCCTTGGCTATAATCAGATCACCACTTCTTCAGCTGAGTTGTTGGACCGATGACTCTGTTTTTTTCTTATGTATATCTTCAATCCGGGAGTGAATAAATATCAACAATGCAAATCATTTAATTCTTAATGAAAAAATTTTATTTATCATTCTTATGCAACACAGTGAATTGTACGGTTTAGTATGGAATGACCCAGCTAAACAGTATGGTATTTTCCATTGCCACTAGGTAGACGTCAGAAGGGATCCAGTAGCGGAACTTTCCGCTCTATGGACAGCTGCATTTTTAATGGTCCTTCCTTAATTCCATCCGTAAAACTGACATATAGTGTTAGGAACCAGTTCGATTTATGGTTAGGGGATTGAGGTTTTTTCCCTTCAGGTTAGGGAAAATACCGCTACTGGATCCCCTCTGACGTCTACCTTGCCATTGCTTCTCCCGGGGTTCCTTAATTCCTTCAAGCTAGCTTGCGGCGCCTCCTACCTTGCGCACAGACCAAACACTGCTTACTGACGTGAAAAGTGTCACTAGATGTGCGCCTGTACTTGAATATAGTGCGGGAATGTCACCACAGACACACTGATTGCTTTACCTGGCAAAGAAGTGCTTTCATCAGTTGAGTCATAGGCCCAATCACCATTGTTTTATCCCCCCCTCTCTGATAGACACTGACTTAACAGACAGAAACGAGACGGAAATCATACGGATTACCACTTTAATACCAAAAAACGCCCAAAATAATCAATCTTCTTGAACTTCATAAGCAAGTTCATCGCAGTCCTAACAGTGGTGATCCACACCGTTCTAAGTTCTGCGTATATGGCATCTCCACAGACCACATCCCCACAGAAACGTAAGCCTTGCATTCCTCACCTCTACCTATGTCCTTGCCCTCCATGTCCTTCAGGACGACGCTCCGCCCCCGCGCCACCAGAACCGCATCCCCCTCCCACTTCTTGTGCTTCTTCTTCGACGCCTTGCACCACATCACACTGAAGTACCTGGCGCCGCAGTCTGGACCGCTGTGATCTGTCTGGGTTACATGCGATTGGTCCTGACCGGCAGGAGAAGCGCTGGGCCTGCTGGGATACGGAGGTCGGGCATGCTGCAAACCTGGACAAACACAGCAAATACAAACGCCAGCCACCGAAATGAACAAAAACGTATTTTACCAGAATAGAGAGCAGTAAAAAGCCACATATGAGCTCATTTTCAAAAAGGAACACTTCAGGAGAAGCTTATTATTCTGATAAGGATCACTGGAGGTAAGCCTCTTATCTCACGGAGATGAGTACGAGCAGGGAAATAAGTTTTGCGTTTGTACGAGATACTTCTTTCCTAGTTCAATTACAGTTGCCGGTTACCAGTATTTCTGAAGCAATAAGGAATTTACGCAATAAATTTAAAATACGAACTTTTTCAGTATTTGTGGATCAGCTACTCATATTAATGACAGTTAACTCACGTGCACTTTATGTCAGCACATTTATTTTAAGAGTAATGTTCCTATAACTGAATATACCCTCAAATTAATATTTACATTTGCTCTGCATTAAAATTAAACATTCTTGGATGAATATGTAACACGGTGAGCAGAATGCTCCTGGTGCTAAGTTCCGTTAATACGAATAGCATTGGATATGACAACTCTTCCATCTATCTTCATGAGTACAGTACTAAAATGAGCCAATAGAGGGCATCAAACAAGAGGCCTTGGTCATGTCCAAAAGCACGGAATTTTCCTGCAGCTCTTTGCCCTTGTTGACAAAACCCTACAGGCCTGGGCTGCCTAGCCACTTCAGTTGCAGTGAATTTTTTTCTGCAGTGGTAGATAGGTAATATTCATAAAATCTTCAATATGATTCCATTCAATAACGAAACAGAGTTCCACAACCTGCTCCAGGAGCATCAAAATGTGAAACTTAAATAAACTGTGCAATATACTGGTCAAATTAAGTGCAGACAACCTCACAAAAAATTTAAAAAATCTTTAAAAAATTTTCAACAGAGAGGCTGGAGATCAAATGGTACCCACTGTTATTAATTTAAATGAGCTCATTGAATAAAAAACACCTCCCTCATGAGAGACCATGTCCTTAGTGTCTCTAAAATATACAGTGACATCCATAGGAATTGCGAAGGAGACACATATTGTTTTATCTTAAAATTTCTGCAGATTGAATCAGAAATTAAACTGGTACTACTTTAGCGAAGACCGTAAGCTGTCATTTAAAGGTACTTGAATCCATATCCAGTGATCCGTGCAGCAATTTCAACCCCGTTTACATGTTGTACATAATTCCATCATTTTTGGGCACCAAATGCTAGAATGCTCGATACTTGCCAGCCCAGTTGATTCTGATCAAGCTGTGAATTATTGCATTAGGAGTTCATGCAGGACAGAGGCGATTCAAGGACTGGAATTTGCAACCGGAGTCAAAATAAATTGATCATGCATTACTGAGTAACTGCTTGGAATAATAAAAATAAGGCAATGGAGAGCTAAGCAATAGATCATCACAGCAAAGGTAAACAACAGATGAGCGCTGCCGTGAATGACTGAATGATGCTTTTCAGTTGATTAGTTCAAGAGCACTCTCCCAAGATGTGGGCATAGATGTGTTATACCAAGATGAAAACATACTTCTATTCAATTACACCATTTCATCAAAAACTGGGTATATTGAGTAAATTCAATTGACGGCTAGAGTTTACGTAGGATTCAAAATTCAGTATAGAGTATCAGGTACTATGGCAGGGCTATTCAACATTATCCAGAAAGGGCCAGCGTGGGTGCTGGCTTTCATTCCAATCAAGCGCTTACACACCTGATACTACTAATCAAGCTCATTAGCACAGATACCTGCGGTTGATTAGTGGTGTCAGGTGTGTAAGTGCTTGGATGGAATGAAAGCCTGCGCCCACACCGGCCCTTTTGGGATAATGTTGAATAGTCCTAGACTATGGTCTCTTCAGCCTGCCAAGATCCTTCAGCCTCGTCATTCCCTCAGGAGGAAACCAGCACATGTACGCTTAGGAGCATAGGCATTTGTGTGGTGAGGACTTTACAGAAATGAGACCTTATTGCACCAGGATCAGCTCGCAGGTAAACTGGTTGCCTCGCTCCCTTGGGTAAAGTTCTCAACCCAAATTGCAGCACTAAAAATATCCTGCCTGATGACATAAAAATTTCTGCTTCCTTAAATCACCCATGTGCAGGACATTCATTATACAGTGTAGTCAGATGATCATCAGAATCAGTGTTTTTACTTGTCAACACAGAAAGCATGAAAGATTTAACAGAAAATAGTCAGGTAAAATAAAGCCATAAAAAATTATTTTATTTCCAAGTATGCAATTTCCTCCAAAAGGACAACCAGAACAACAGACATCAGACGTATACAATATACTTGAAGAAATTCAGAAGTGCCATATTTCTATTTGGGTTGAGAAGATACAAAATAATGAGAACTGTTGCTTTAAAAATGGAAATGCTCAAACTTATTTGAGGAACACATTAAGTGAAATTTCACAGGATATTCTGAAATGCTTCTGAAATTCACAATTTAAGAACCAGCAGTGCACAAATCTCCCTTCCAGTAAGTTCCACAGTAAAGAAACACAAAACTCCGAGGCCAGAACCAGGAACTATGCATCCATAGGTTGTAATTTGAAGGTTATTTGGGCTTCACAAAACTTTTTTAGATTGATTTGCTCCACACAAAGACCCTTCCCTCACACTTCCTTGGTAGGACAAAGGGCCACATATTCAGTGGACAGCTCCACTGTTTTTTCCTCTGCTGTCATCTTCACCTCACTATTGAACGGGTTACCAGCCTAGGTAAACACACTCAATTGCATTTCTAAATCAAAGTTCAGACTAATTAGTCAAATGATTCACTCGAACAATAAATCCAGCTTCCAACACTTGTATTCTTGATTTTAAGATCAATACAAATCCAGCCGGTCCAGTGGCTCTGTAGAATCAGTGTTGGTCAAATGAGAACCCTGTCAGCTCAGCGTTGCAACAGAGTAACCTTCCCAACTGGTTGTAGATTAGAGACGAGACGCAGCTACTGTGCGTCCTTCAGCATTTGAGCCACACGATAACAAATTACCCCCACGAGGAAGGAACTTGAGCGAAACAGGAGCCGAACATAGTAGACATCCAGAGGAAGACACACGTTGCACAGTGGACAGTGGAGTTTATCGGGCAGCTTGAAGTTCACAGTCGCCCTGGTCAAAGCCGATGACTGGGTTGGTGCTACATCACGCTAAGGCTCTGGAAGTGGGGAAGTGCAACTGTGACCTACAGTGGTGACCTTGGCTTTGGGCTCCGATGCCAGCCTGGTCTAACCATTGGGCGAGGAGATCTGGAATCCCAGAATCTCCAGGTGAAGAGGTTGGCCACATGCGTGGTTGTGGCAAAGGGCAGGTTAGGGGGTCACATGTGAGGGATTGGGAGCCCGTGTCTCAGACGAGCCGCCTTTAGTCTCTCCACCTTGATCTTGGCCCTGAGCAGCTCCTCCTCCAGCTGCTGCCTCCTCTTCAGGCCCTCCCGCTTCTCCTCGATGTACAGCCCCATCTTCCGCTGGTTGTCCATCACCAGCTCGTGCTCCTCCTTGGAGAACTGCAAGGTCTCCTGCTCTAGGCCCGTCAGGTGCCGGAGACCTTCGGGACGGGCGAGCAGGTCCCTCCGTAGGGGGACGGGCGAGGGGGACATGGCCAGGTTCACGGAGGAGGGGCAGGGGGAGATGGAGCCGTCGAAACACTGGACCGAGCCGATTCCCCCCTCGTCCTCCTCCTCTTCCTCCACAGCTGTGTCCACATCACCGGGTCCGTCCTCGATCCTCGCGGACAGGATGGTGAGGTCGGGCGGGGGCTTGACATCGATGTCGGGGTCCAGACGCACCATGACGGCTGCCGGCTGGTAGTCGGTGATGGCTGGGAGGGAGGAGCTGCTACCGGGCTGCTCGATTGGCGAGTTTCGCTTGTAGAAGATCCTGAAAGACAAGTGAATGATCAGCTATGCTGCAGTTACATGAATAGAGCTGGGGTGTGTGCAGTGGACTTCACGCCACACCTCAGTCAAGCTATATGTATCATCACACAAGAGCAGCAGACCCTAAGCTTGAAACTGAATAATAACAGAATATTACAACCAACCTTAACCAGCTCTGCACATATCATGCTCGAACAAGCTTGCCCATTACCTGAATAATACAATGGAAACTAATCCCTAAGCCATCTCTTACTTGTGCGCCATACTCCACCATTTTCTCCTGTTAATTCACTAACAATCACAGCAATCGTAGCCTTCCATAACCAACTCAACTATCCCAAGTTCATGATGAACTGAATTCGATAAAACTTGATAGAATTAAAATCAGACAATACAAGTTGCTGCTAGCTAGAGCGTTCGTCGAACAGGAACATGAGAAAAACTCAGCCCTTGTAACGGGTAAAATCTACCTGATATCCTGCATGAGGGGGGCAAATGCGGGATTTTTATGCAAGCACTGTACAAAGCAGAGCTTGTGCTGTATTAAACAAACAATAAAAATAGGCGTGCAATGCACGGAATACCCCTCAGCCCGATGTCAAAGTTTTTGGAGACGCCCGCCCGCCCCCCCGCCCAACCGCACGAAGGATAGCAATACCCCGTCAGCCTTGAGGGCTGAGGGGTAAAAAACTGAATTTCTGCTCATATGATGACCCAAAATGACCAAAAAATTCTCCCTAGTGCAGATATTGCCATGGGGGCCAGGTCATGTGGTAACAAAACTGATGCATTTTGCATCATACCTCCAAAACGAAGCAAGATTGAGTAACAATTTTAATGGCTTTACGTAGGTCTTAAAAAGTACTTCAAACAATGAAATAGCCAATTTTGTTCATTTGATTTATTTTGGGAGAAAACGGCAAAAAACTGGTTGAAAACAGACCAGTTTTTGCAGTTTCCATTTAAATTTAACTTAAAATTTCATTTAAATTGTAACTATCTGACATAGTTTTGGAGCCATGATACAAAATACACCAATTTTGTAACTCCATTACCGCGTGCCCTGGCCAATGGACATTCTGAGTCTGAAAATAGATGCTCTAGAGTTCAGGGAAAATGACCATTCAAATTATGGTAGCTTTTTTTTTTTTTTGCTCAACAGTTTGGATTTGAAATTCAACAAAATCCCGTTAATTGACACCCTTAGCAAGATGGATGCACACTGAAAGTGAAAACTATTTACCATTTGCTTCAGCAAAATTTTAGCTTGGATAAACTGTATTTATCAAAAGTTTATTTACAAGGTGCCTCATTTTACATAATATTTGCTCCTGTATGATACATCCTCCACTGCATTTGGAGAATTGGAGAAATAGTAACTTCAAAAATATCCAGTTCCTCAACTGACTATACACAACTCAAAAAACAAGTCAAAAAGAGGGGGAATGTGACTTAACCCAGTAACTCCAATTGTATCATATATGATACACAAATTTCAGTCACCTCGATGTCATCCAATTGATCAACATTCTCCTCAAAAACTCATTGTATGCAGTTTGACATGTCATCCGCCTCCTGGTGGACTACCCATGCACTGCAGGCAGTAGAGGTCCGTAGAATACAAAATCAAAGATGGCTGCCCCCATTCACCAACCTGCATGTTTTTTTTTTTTTTTTGAGAAAATTTTTTGCTAATTTTGACAAAGTAATGGTAAGAATAACTTTTATAGTGTTACTAGTTCTTCAATATGATTATTTCCTGGATTGAAGCAACATTTAAAGATACACAATTTTACTTCTTATTCTGTGGTATAATCGAGTTGAAAATGTATGTATCAAATGTGATCCTAATATTCCATCCAAAGACATCCGCAGGAGCACAGGCAATCTTTGCCATCACTACTGTATTTATGAGGCTCATTTTTTTAAGCTAGCGCTAATCTAGTGATATCCTGTGAAACTAGAAGACCTAAGGCATCCACTGGTAGCACTCATGTCATGCTAGCTTGAAGTATTGCACCAAATTTAGGCTAAATTTGGACAAAGAAAAAACTGTTATGGCCATTTCCACAGTGGTCCTTTGACCTCTGACCGCAAGATATCTAAATGAAAATTGGTTACATATACCTACGAGTCTCCGCCGTACACACATGCTCTTTTATGATAATCACATGCAGTTTTGAGCAAAAAAAAATGTAGTAAACATGCAGTTATTTTTGTATGCAGTAACCATTATTTATGTTTATTCTATTTTAATATTTCTGCACACTGGGGTCACGAAACAGTCCTCAAATGTCATAAATTGGGTATGACTGGAAAACTGAGACTCTTGTGGACTCAATGAGCCCAATTTTATTCATGTGTGATCGTGTTGCTTAAGTCTTCAAAGTAGCCATTTCACTGCAGAAACTAGACCTCACAGTATTAAAAAAATCAAATATGATACAAAAATAATTTCATATACACAATTTTTTTTAAAAATTTAGTTTAAAGGTCCAACAAATACTTCTGTTACAAAAATTTTGAATTCTCTGGCCATTATTTCATGGTTCGAGCTTCACAGGGTTAACCTACATAAAGGCAATTTCATTGTGGTAGGTCACACAGTGTTGAAGACTAGAATAAAAAGTGAATACTAAATCTGAGAACACTATGATAAAAATGCTTTTTAATAATTAAGACTGTGTTGTAAAAAGCATTAAGCTCAATTAATGGAACAGTCTCGGCAAAGTTGCTGAGATTCCCAAATAAAAATTCTTTGAGAAAATATCGATGGCCGGTGAAATTTATCAAGAAAATATTTTTTTTGGCATTGATCTAACAGGAGATTGTTAAAAGTAGAGCAGGCATAAATGAAACAACTGAAAATTAGCATGGGTCTGTACTGCATGCATGCCATTTCCACAAGACCTAAAAGATGACGGGCAATTTCATTTAAATTTTAAACAAGAATCCTAAAATTGAAATATAATTACAGTTAAATTTAAAATTACAATTAAATTGGGCACCATGCCTGAATTATGAAACAATTTATTTGAATGCGCGATATGAATAATCCCTTTTTTCCAATTGTCAAAAGGCCACACACTTTGGATCAAATGAGTGCTATTAATTACACAAGAGGCGATTACTGTCATATAGATATTACATATAATATTTGCATCTGAAGTAAAAGACTTCAGTTATAATGAAAAAGTTACACATTTAACAGGTCTTTGTCTTCAGCATCTCTAATTTTAAACACTGCTTCGGTATTGCTGTTGGCCACTTTCTACAGAACCACTGAGCCAAACAACTTCAAATTCAACTTCGCACTTTTTTGGGTCCTCAGCAAAACAACCGCCAAGTTTGAAGTCGGTTGGTTATCCGGAAAATTGAAGAAAATACAGACTTATACACATGCATACAACAGAGACATCTCCATTAGATTAACCTGGGACCAAACCTAGTAGGATGGTTTGAGCTGCATTTTAAAGGAGCCATTTCACTCCAAATGTAAACTTACCACCCTGTAGCTCTTTACATTAAACCTGGCGCAAGTTCACCGTTTGTTGGTAGCATACAGATTTAAAATGTACCAGGTAATAAAAAATAAAAACCGGCAATAAAGCCTCATTTGGTTTGTTCCGAAACAAATCAGCTGATCTCGCATTAAAAAGCAAACACGATTTCAATTTTTTTTCCTGAAACAATAGGCGGAAAGGAACATTGGCTCATGCTGGCTGAATTTTCTGCTTTAAAAAAATTACAGCGGTTGCTGTTGAATATCTTGTCTTACAGGGTCTGTGGTTCATAAAAACAAAATTCGAGGAACCAAGGCGCATTCAGAAAAACCCTCGCAAAGATAGAACACGAGGATGACTGATATGGGACCAGCTTTGCGCTGATTAAAAAAAAATAGAAAGGAGAAAAACACTGCTCTGCAGTTGCTCAACAGACGCCTGCTTGCTTTCCAGCGAGACTGCCTACAGCCGTTTCCGCATTTCTATTTCTAGGCCACTGACCGACTAAGTGAAAAGTGCAAAAGCAACAATCTACTTGTGGCCAGGCGAACAAATGCAAAACGAGTAGCAACTGGCAGGTCGGGGCTCACAATAGTGTGCTTGTCTCTTTAATCTGCCATTACACTGGGCAGGAAGAAAGGGGGAGGGGTTGGCGTAGGGCTAAATGTAGTGCCGTATAGCGTGTATCGATTCACAATGCAGCCAGAGATATCCCACGATCCTACAGCAGCACTCACAGTGAGTGTTAAAATGTATCCCCAGCTGCATGCTGGACCCCTTCTAACAGCCAAAAGCATATTCCCAATGATAGAAAAACTGTGAATCACATGCCCTGGGGTATTAAAGAGACTAACAGAAAACAACAAAGGGGGTATGTAAACAACACATAATGTCATTGGAGGACACCAAATGAGTGGGCCTGCTAGGAGGGAGGGTAGGGGGCAGGGTCTTACCTGTGCATGGCATTGTGTTCCTTTTCCTGGAGAGGGTGGAAGAGGTGGGGAATCATCTCCATAACCCTCTTGGTGGGCTCCGAGATGCTGCCCCGGTACTCGGGCTGGGCGTGCTTTCGCTGGACCATCTCCTGCTTAGCACTCTCCTTCAGACGCTTGTATAAGGTACGGAGACCCTGGGCGGTCCGGGGTGGCCGGTCGCCACCCAGCGCGTTGTACTGGTCAGCAATGTTGTCCCAGCACTTGTTTTTGTCCACTATAACAGCATGCTTGTTGGTGTGCTCTTCCAGAATCCGAATGTGGGGCTTCACCAGTTTGAGTAGGTCCAGTTTCTCAGAAAGGGTAAAATTAGATGACCTAGCTTTCCCAACCATGCTTGTTGCCATGAACACAGCAGCCATCCTTGCTCATGCTGTGTCTGGTCCCTTTTGTTGTCTTGTTGTGTTTTCCTGTCTTCCTCTGTCCAGTTCTACCTCCAAATATTTCCCCAGTCCTTTCTTTTCCCCCCTCAAACACATAAATATACACATACATGCACACACACGGGAGTCCCTCTCCCCTCTGTTACACAACACAAACACACAAAAAGAAATCAGGCTTAACTAGGCCAGCCTCATCTAGGCCCACGCCTACCGGGGAGGGTTTATTGAAATTCCTTTCAGCTTAAGCTGACGCAGATTCGGGAAAGCTGCTTAAACCCAGCCTGACCTACATACAGACCTAGACTCTATTAAATTATAAACCAAGCCAGCACACTTAGTTTTTGCTTCGTGTGAATGTCAAAGTTATGCGCAAAATATTTGTGCTTGAAGAAAAACTGGCTAATGATTTTCTTGTTAGCAAACAAATCCGTTAGCCCGCAGATCTAAAGCAGCGCGTGCGGAAGTGGTGTACCGCAGCGCTCTATCGGTTTATATCTGCACAAAGAGAAGCTCAATCGGCACACAGACGTTAAGCACGGCTAAAAAAAACAATCGACTCGACGTCTAGAAGTTAGTTAAAAGGTAAATGATCCGTACGATAGATTATCGACGTGTTAGACCGATCAAAATTGAACGCGGGCAAACACTAGTTGCTTTTAATTTGAAGTACGGGAGGGAGAGGCAGAGCCTGTGTGCTCACTGATCCCGAACACAGCCCTAATCCTGCTCGCGCTGGCGCTGCAGCACCCGCGCTCATTTGCATAATGCTAGATCTGCTGTCAATCATACTTCGCGTTCTACTCGGACGGTAAGGTTCCACCCAAAGCTCAAGTTTCAGTGTTAAGTTAATCTGCACCTATAATACGTTAATAAGTGTTGCAATCGCCCAGCGTGGGTCGACTTGTCCGCGCATTTTCCATTTCGTTCCAACGGCGAGACGAATCTTAAAGGATAGACGTTAGAAGTGCAGCATCGCTGGTTTAGTTAGATTGCATGCACTCAATTATGGCACGAAAATACGAATCGGACTCATGTACTGCGCTTCGTTTTGCAACAGGCGCAAACTAATTTGACAAAGCCGCAAATATGCAAGAAAAGGCAGCATTATTACGCGCCCGAGTCGCGATACGACTTCACGATTTAATCATGTAGTCATTTACTACCTCTGATCAATATAGGCTTGGAAATTTCGCCGTGCAGTACCCCTCATTGTCTCAAAACTACAGTGTTAATAGTCAAATATATGAATTTCCACGCGCAAATTATTTTGCATTCATGTATACATGGATGCATTTTTGCTGCCGTCTTAATGAATTTTTAAAAAATATATATTTATCTTAAGTCACTAATGTGTTATTCCAAAACGGCAGGTTTTATACCCTCATTTATAAGCTAGCAGAGATATCACACATCGCTTGGAGTAACAGGGCAGTGTTTTGAGTCAGGACCCGAAACTGAGGTTGTAATTCATCACACTTTGGTCTGGCCAAGGAGAACTCCCAACTAGTCTCAAACATGAACCGAAGCCTATAGCCTGCTCCGTATAGTTCACCCAGTTAGACAATTCACGACACGTCCGTCCGACAGCAACCACAAAGTAAAAAAAATAGATAAATAAATAAATAAAAACCCATTCTTGCTTTGACAAGCATACGGATGGGCCCTTTTATAAACATACACTTAGATCCGTAGGTACAGAATTTGGACTGTGACATCATTAAAATTCTGGCCCTTTATGTTACCACTGTGGATATAAAATGAAACATTCAAGCTGTTCTCGAAGTATAGACTTTGGGCTTTCTCAAAAGTATTGCGAGATTCGAGTTGGAATGACATTTTTATACATAGCCTCTTAATTTTATGGGCTCAAAAGTATTTGGGCAAATTAAATAATCATAAATTTTAAGATTAATATTTGGTTGCAATTCAGACACAGGGTTGATACCCTGGTGGTGTTCTGCTCTATATGTTGCGGCTTTTTGCTGTCAATTTTGCCTCCAGGACATGAAAATAGTAGTTACGTGGATTGAGCTCCAGGTCTATGAGTTTGTGCAAGGTTTTCTAACGGGCTTCACCATTCCTTTACCTTCACGTGGAAATAGATTTTTGCACTCATTGCCTAACTGGGGGGGGAAGCACACGCACAGCACCTTCCCCCAATTAAGTCTGAGCGCTCTTACTGTTCGTCTCCCATTGAAACTCCACAAAAAACTCAGGCCAACTGGGTCGGCAGTTGGAGGGCTACCTATGTACTCATAGAACTGGAGTTAACTCCAGGTAAAAACCATCTCTCAGCTGTGCCTGCTTCGGCCTCTAATGGGCTTTGCTACCGATTAACTAGGTCTGTTAAAAGTGCCCTGAAAAAGTGCCGCAGAGGATGCAGTGTCCATGGCGGCGCCTTCAGACCCGCCTAGGAAGGATGGCCCGCCACCGCATACTTTCTGCAGTTTGCGTCACAGTCCCAGTGAGCAAGTCCTTGCGTCGACAGAAATGCCCCCTCAGACGGACCTCAGTAGCAGACCAGTAACGGGTCGGACATCCCAAATGCTACTACATAACAGGAGAGCATGCACACGGGGCACAGACTGTGAAGGCCTCGGCCCTCCCCATCAGCATAAGGAGGGGTGTGAAAAGCCCTGAGGCACATGACTCTCGACCTGAACAATGAGGTCATGACCTTGAGCTGGAAGGACAGATTTGGACTTGGTTTCCACCAACTGCCTATCACCACGGACCACAGACTGTATAAAAAGATTGACGCAGCACCTGGGTCTGAAAAGTGAAGCCTATGCAGAAATCTCAAAAGCTAGCATTATATTTAATGGCCAGCAGATGGCGATGTCGGTGGTTGCAGAAAGAAGTTCAATGCTATTGAAGTCTATGAGAAAATGACCCTTCTTTTCCACCTGATTTATTATTTTAATAATGAATTTCCACATCATTTTATGGTATCTATCGCAAGTTTCAAATCTCCTTCGATATATCATATGTTCTTCTTTAAATTATGGTCCCAAGTAGACTAGAATAAAGGATAAAGCCAGAGTATGCTTTAGGGGCGTGGCTATCTTCTGGTCCTCGTCCGATACGGTCAGATCCAGAGCCACGTTCCACCCCGGATCTTCAATTCAGACTCTCGTCTCGTCCAATAGGAATCACATCCGGTTTCAAAAATTTCAAATGGTGCTGTTCAAATTGCCAAAATCGAGGCTTCCTAAATGGTATGCTAAAACCAATAGGTGACGTCACCGTTGCTTCGTCCATCTTTTTACACAGTCTATGCCACGGACAGACATACAACAGGGATGCATTGCCATGGTGCACAGGTCAATGGACCTCTAGGAAGATGCCAGGGCTAAGAGGGTTGCCGTTTTGAGCGAGAGCACCTACAGGTCAGCTTGACCCAGTGGTTCAAAAGGTGAACCCATTAGACCAGCCAGCACTGTCTGACATCGCATTGAGGAAGGCAGAGTGTCAAGTGAGGGCCCATTCCTCAGTGGGACCTTCAGAGAGTGATGGCGGGTATAGCTTGTGAGTGGAAGTCGTAGGCAAGCAGGCCTCACACTGATTCCACCATCCTTTAAGCCCACGTGATGAAGAAACACTCACTTTGGTGGGCTGCAGGCTCATTCACCCGAACTTTAACACCAATGTTGAAACTTTATCAATCACTCAGTCACAGACCCGTGCGTTTATAGGATAGGCCCCTCTTTGCTATGATCAAGAAGAAAATTCAAGGGACCCAGTTCCATTGGTAGCCATACATATCCTGTGCCATTACACTTCCATCGCCACAGTTGAAGTTGTATGCTTCTAATCATGAGCCGTTCCTTCCCATCTCAGTACTCTACCCATTATTGTTATACACTTTGATCTTTGTCTCAAGAGATATTGTTCCAGATCTGTACTGACTATTTTAGATGTTCTTCAAAAACAACAATTTGGCCTTCCTGATTGCCACTGACTGACTACGTCTTGTGGTAAACCATCGGTATTTTAGTCCTCCGGGTCTTTAGGAGTTCCTGAGCCCATTCTTTTTAAGAATCCATAGAATTGTTGACTTGGCCACACCTAAAATGTTTCAGCCTAATGATGGTTAACTCAACTGGCAGGGACCGCTCATATTGACAGTAAACAGAAACAGATTCAACCCTGCCCCTTGAGCCGAATGTCCAATGAGGGGATCTGTATGAAGGATTTGTGACCCTAGCTGCACTCTGTGGACTCAGGAAATGGGTGACTGCTTGCACCTCTGTCCCCAGTGCTGCGGAGCCCCCCACCTTGTTTACCACAGACGTCCTAATTTAATCTTCAGCTCAACAGATGTTTGCAAAGGAGGCTAAAGATATTTTAGCACCACAAATTCATTGTTGTAAATGCCCTGAATTAATCACACTGCATTGTGCTTTTAACTTTAAGCTGCATTTCAAGATTAAACTAAAATCAAGATTCTGTTAAATTAGTCCATGATAGAATGGCTTAATCAAACACAATGAAAGGTATTGTCAATAAGGATGAATTAAAAGCATTTGATGCTTGCTAAAGTCAGTCCTCAAACATGTAGAGTAGCTTGAAAAGTCCTTATTTGGCATTTTACTTAATCCTTCAGCCATTTTGTAACAGAGAAAACCCATTTACATAGCTTGAGGAGAAAAAACACATTATACATTCGCCAATACCACAAACCAAAACTGCATTGTCAGATGTATTGCCTTTTTTATCTGCTTTAGAAGGTGCAATGTTTTTTTGAATAGCTTTCTGAGTCAGAAAAGACAACTGCTTTTCTGAATACCAAATTCTGATGGCAGACTCAATTCATGCAGTGAATTAATAAATGGGACAAAATACTGTGTAAGATCTTTTTGGTGCGCCAAAAGAAAATAAAGATATTTTTCAGACACTTGCTAACACAGGGGGTTTGGAGCGCGATGGTTTTATGTCCATTTTAGAGGTTTTAAGAAAAATTAATTTTTAGGTTTGCAAATGTTCTATTAAATCAGGTACATCATTTTTATGTCAGTCATTCTTTTACTGCATGGTTCAAAAGTATACTGAACACGTGAGTTTTCTTAAGTGTGGTACTGCGACATCATGGCCAAAATTGCCAAAATGGACACGTCACCTCCGTGCTCCCGCAATTCTAGCACTCGATGTGATGTAACTTCAATCTATCAGCATTGTGTTAAGTTTGTCTGCAATGGAAGACAGATGATTCTGTAATACCATTTATGTTTATTCATCAAAATAACAATCTTTAATTCATATAAGCAGATTTTGTTATACATGCAACAAAATGAAAATGTGAATTCTGTTTAAAACGGAGGCGCATGGACATATAATTTTTGTGCTCCAAGAAGTAGCTGATAGAAATGTGGGACAGGAGGTAAAAATCTCAAAATAACAAAATTTGGACATATCATCATTGCGCTCCAAACCCTCAACATCACCTGCAAAACAAGCCAGCAGAAATTAGATGCTTTCGGTGAACAAGACCTGGTTGAAGCCATAAGCAATGCAACATAAACAGGCATACGCCCAACGAGCTCCCCAAAACAAGGCCCAACTACCGACAGAACTGTCCAAGATGACACTTTTTTCACACTTTAAGCTACTCCAAGAGCCAATAAAACCAATTTCAGATAATGAGCAAAAATATTTCAACCCTTACAGATCTGTATACAATGACAAGGCCTGCACACTGCATCTACCGTGTATCAATACCAGAAACGCCCGTGTTTGAACACCCTCGGCCTGACGGTGCACACACGGACAGACAGACAGACAGACAGACGACGAACTGATGACAATACCCTTCGGCCTGAAGTCGGGCCGAGGGTAAAAATTATCCATTTCATGACTCACCCCATTAGGGTTTTTCTTGACCTCAACATACACACATTAATGGTTATGTGACATCCTATCGCATTATAACAGTGGGGAAAACGCAATCATTCAAAATCAATTTCATAGCAGGAATTTGTTATGCTGTTCAGTAACAAAATATGGGCGGTCAGCTCTGACCAGCATTAAATGTGAAGGTAAACAAATCTAGAAAACAGCAGCACACACCAGTAAAAACGTGAGAAGAGGGAGGTGTTAAATTCCAGGATGTACATCACAAGTAAAGATCACAAAATTAGCAGGATAAAATCACAAATTGAAGCCCAAAACCCTCCTACATCTGGATTACTGACTGAACAAAGTACAGCTGTTCCAGGTTTTACACAGAAATGATCCTGGTATCTCAGTAATGTCGCTCTGTGATACAGCCTCAGGATCTTTAATCTTACCAGTGCTGAGTTTCTCATCTGGGTGATGCTCCTCACTGTGGATACAGTCCTGCAACACTGTGCGGTTTTCTTTAGACTCTCCAGCAGGAACAGCACTCAGAATTTTCGCCAGTGCATTAGACAGGACGGGAGCATCACGTTTCTCCTGAGGAGGAAATTTCAGCACCAATGAAGTAAGAGAAAGTACTCAAACCACTGCTTTTAACACAGGGAAATGGAATGACCAACATATGGCAAGAACATAAAATCAGGTTCACCGAAGAAGAATAGCATGGCAATGAGATGAGATACAAATTGCTGAATGGGCTTGATGAATGTGGTACCTTGTTGCATGCCATGAGATGAGGTGGTTTTGCTCCCGGCTCAAGCCTGGGATCCATGCTAGTCTGGGTAGCGCCTGGGGGAACAAACCTGGGCCTCTTTGCCATATTTCCATATAGCTGGCTGGGAGCCCCCGATCGCCGCATGGTACTGGAGGGGAAACAGTGCACACCAGTGACTCTCTTATACACTATGGCAGAGGCGGGCAATGAGGGCTGTATCTTCCCTGGTTTTCGCACCAAGTTCTGGCTTTTAATGAGTTAATTATCTAAATTAGCCAAACTATTCATGAAATCTGACGTTTCAGGTGCATTTCTTTAAATTATCATGAATGACCAAAGACTGTTCTTGTCCCCCTACATAAAAATTTTTCTTTGATTGAATCTTTACACAAATCTATATTTGCGTCTATATCAGTCAGGGTAATTGATAGAGATAAAAACCTGCATACACATCGGCCCTGCAGGAACTGAATAGCCCACCCCTGCACCATGGTACCCACAAAATAACTTTTGAAATCTGAAGGAGTGAAATATTGAATAAACAAAATACCGTATTAACTTATGTCACATCTCCCATAAACAAGTTTTTCCAAAACATGTTATGACAGTTTATTTACTGATGCTTCAAATAATTTACTCTTGAATGGCAGATATGGGGATTTTGTGGATTACAGAAGAGTACAACAGTGAGGCAAAGGAGATCTTGCTTTTGCCAACTAGCTGGAAGCTTGCAGGTTTCATGATGACATGGGCCTGTCTGTGCAGAGATTGCATGTTCTCCCCGTGTTTGCCCAGGTTTTCTTTGGGTACTACAATTTTCTCTCACAGACCAAGGCAATGAAGGCATACATGCCGGGTTAACTGCAGACTCTTAATCGCTTGAGAGGATACGTGTACAAGTGATTGGTACGCATGATCCCTGCGATGGATCGGTAAACTATCTAGGGTGTTCCATCTGGGATAGGCTCCAGTGACCTACCCCGTAATTACCAGGTTAGATAAGGAACGGATGGATGGTTTAAAGGTCTCCTATTATGTCACCAGCAGCACAGCCAATAAGTTAGCCAAGGCATTTCAAAATCTTTCCTCTCTTGACATCACATGGGGAAGCAACTAACCAAAGGCAAGAAGAGCTGATCAACTTCAGCCAAGCAGTCAATCAGATTTCATTATTCTGGGTGGTCACTCCCCCTTGTGATGTCAGGGAGATTTTGAACTGGCTCATCATGGCCAATTAGCTGTGCACCTGGTGGCATAATAGGGGACCGTTAAACCAAGACAGAAAGGCCTCAGAGGTTTTACAGCAGCATTATGCCACAATTAAAAATCACTTATTTTGCCATTCAGGCTGTCTGATTTACATCATGTTCGTTTTTTTCCTTCCAGTTATAACGGCTATTCAAATACAGTTAAATGGCCAGGGTGCATTTGGGTGCGTTTCCAATAATCATTTCTTCAATAATAATCTCCAGTGAAATTTACATTTCTTAAAGCTAGATTGCAAATATCAGCTTCAAATTCTGGTAAACACGCCCTCAGTTAAGAGATAGTCAAAGTTAATTGTCTCAAAATCCATACTACGTCCACCTTGCATGTCAGAAATGCTATGGTTGATCAAAGCAGAATCCCTTCACTGTCCCATCCGTCTAGATAAGCATTATTTGTCGTGGACTAGTTCGGGCGAGCAACATTATAGTTATAAACGGCTCGCAGAACACATCCAATCACTCGTAAATATGCCAGTTAAATGATATTTAATACAATTGCCAATATTGATACACAGTAAAGAAAAACCGTTAAGTTAACTGGCTAGCTTGCTGGCTAGCTAAATAACTAAGCAATCGAACTGAACAGACTTCAACACTACTCAACGCGGGAGGAAACTGATTTAAGTCGTAAATGCAAGCGCTATCACTGCAACTGAAGATAGTTCCGCGGTGTAAACTCAAGACTTAATAGTTCTTCATTATCACGCACACATGAACCAAACATACCTGTAAGATTAGCCTTTAAAAAGCAAGATCTTTTCATCCGTAATGTTGCTGTGAGCTGTACAGAGCGCAAGGCACGTCAAGTCTCCCGCGAAAGTGACGCACATATGCGTAACGTGACTTTTGATTGGCTACATTGCGACAAAGGGGTGGTTTTAACACGACGATGTTAGTAAATAGTGTAAAGTGAAATCATGCTGCACAAAATTTACGGGATCAAGTTTGTGCTACATATCTTACGCCTCGTTACAGTGTTGAGTATTATTGTTTTAACTTTTCGTGCTTTATAATGGTTGGGATATCAATACTTATTGTAAATGGGAGTGAAAAGACTGGCAAGTGACCTAAAACGTCACGACCGCTTCTGGACCTTTACGGCAAGTGGTGCTTGTGGTTGTGATGTCTGCTGAGGATGGTAAACATCCCGCTGGCATCTGGAATCTGGGACACTAACGGGTGAGTGTTATCAGTAACTTCAGTAATGCCAGAAAAACGTTTACTGTCACACAGAAAAAAATTATAATAATTACATCAATAAGAAAATGACTTGCCGGTTTACTATCGATTCTTTTCGCGTATCTGAGTAACTTATGTGCACGCTTATTCAATTTTGCTAACATGGCTATCTACCAAGTTATCGAAAAGTAGGATAGTTCTGTGTCGCAAGATAACGTCACCTGCGGAATTGAGTAGGTTAACTTGAAAGCTGAAGCTGTTGGTAACGACGCCAATCTGGTGCAAAATTGGCGCCTGTTTTCAATCATTCATATTCAATTGTGTGAATAAAGCCAGATCATCATACTGCTGACGTTAATAGTTTTTGCAGGGTTGTTGGTGGGCTAGACTGGCCAGGGAATTAGCTGCCTGGCGTTACATAATTGTGAATTGGGGTGCCAGCCTGCAGTCTGAAATGAAATTTAAGTTGGCTAGCTAGTGTACTAGTGAGCAAATCAGGTCGATCACCGTGCTGGGATCGAATAGATGAGTCTACTACGTCTGGCGATAGTAATTTGAAATTAAATGTGCCATCACTGAGGCCACTGACGAGTTGTTGGCGCTTGGGGAATCGGCTGTTTGATTTCTGCCTAGTGAAAGTGTTCTTGTTACGTGTCGCCTGTTTGTGCATAACCCTGGCAGATTGAGGGCGTAATCTCCCGTTAATCCCATCCCATCACATCCTCAAATGTTGACAGTTCAGGATGTTTCACTCTTTGCTTTTAAACAAAGCATGCATTTCAGGTTTGACAGACGTTCAATTTATCATGATCTTGTCCTATTCTACTTTCCAACAGGTATTAGAGTAACTGAACAACAGGCTATTATGTGTGTAAAATGTTAATATATAGAATAACCACTTGAAGGTGACATTGCACGATAAGCAAGTGAAATTGCTGTCGGCTTTCGTCGCATATTCTTTGCAATGGGAACACGAAATCAGATGGAGGGTTTTGGGATGGTGTACGAAATAGTGTGCTGTGCACTGAATAAGAGCGCTGCTGTGGACAATAAACTCTAACTGCCTACAAACTACGGGGCCATCTGTGTTCTCATGTCACATCCGAGATTCGTTTTGGCAATCCAGTATCCTGCAGAAAGTGGTGCAGAAATTAATTTGTATAGAACACTAGACACTGTGCAATGTCACGCAAATATAAGCATGAGTTGTATTAAAATACTAAAGCCAAAATAGCAAAATGTTGCAAACTAACTTATGTTGTAAAGAAATGTAACATGATTCTGAAAATCTTGTTCACAAACGGTCCCCTCTTCAAACATTTATGTTGGCATGATTTTCCCCATAATTAAAAAGTCTTAAGTGACTGCTTCACCACCAGGCTGAAATTTGGATCATCCGTATAGGCAACCTCCTGAAATAAATGCCAATTAGGACTAAAATTACAAATAAAAGATTGTATGTGGCTTGCATTGTTAAGAAATTGTGCTGTGCATGGGAAGAATTTCAAACTTCGTTTCAACATTTCCCCCCAAAATGGTTTTATTTTTAGCGATCAAGGGAACAGGTACTTGGGAGTGTGAAAAAGGAGCAAAATTTGTTCAAATGCTTGTAACAGTGTGTTTATGTGAAGTGGGATTTAACTATCTCCCATTTCAGAATGTTGGTCTGTCTGGTCTTTTTTTTTTCTTGTGTAGGTTGCCATGCAACCAGTATTAGAAAGAATGCACCTTTGCTTGGTGACATCTGTGGTGCTTTCTCATTAAAAACCCCCTCGGGACAGCTTTTAACTCAGTCCGTGCATCTGATCCTGGAACGCCATTCTTGTATGAGGGTTCCATAGAGTGACGGCACTATACTATAAATGCATTATAGTCTTTTGGAAGTTGAGCTAGTTCATGGATTCCAACAATAATTTGGGTGAAAAAATTGCAATGTCCAAATTTGAAATTGGTTGTCCTATAGGCATGGAATGTCACTCTGATTCAAAGTTTCAATTGATGAGTCTCTCATTTTAAGGCAACGTTCTTGGCATGATGGGAAATTTTGCATTATCGTCGGCCTGCCTGATGGAGTCTTCTTGTAGTTTTAATTTCAGGCCTTGTTGCTAGGCAGTGCCATCTGCAGCGTGGTGTCATGTGACCAGCCTATTTCAGCCATACGTTAGTGGTGTATTTTTCCCCGAAGACGGTCGTCTGCATGTGACAAAGCGGCAGAATATTAAACCAAAATATCAGATGATGAATGACATTGATAATCATCATTGCTTCAATTTTATCTATAATTTAACTGTTTATTTTTTTCTTCTCTTTGCTCATTGAAGGGTGACTTTGACGGAGGAAAATTTCATGTTATTGTTATTTCTGCCTGTACATAGCAAAAGCCTGCAATTTCAATCATTTCAAGGACTGGAGTGGCCCCTGTAGATATTGCGGCTTCCACATTTTTAAAGGGTTGCTGGGGACTAAGATAATCTCTCTGGTTTGATGCATTTCCCCTCTCTACAAAAATGTAATTATATTTTTACACGTAGCAAACAGCCTCATCAATATTATCTCAGTTGATATAAATCAAAATGTGGCTAAATCAGAGATGGACATAACATTTGACAGTGCTCAGAGTTGTGAAGGCTTAAATGCATTTACTGTAAAGCAAGTTCTTTTCCCTATGCATACATCTCATCAAGATTGCTGAAGTTGAGAGTGAGTTGGGCATTCTAGAAAAAAATGTCATCACATATTGTGTATTTAGTTTGATCTTTACATTTCCCTGACTAACAATAATACCAGTGTGTGTATGCTGGTTGTGAAAATGTTAATAAAGACATACAGTGCTTAACAAATTTATTACACCACCACCCAATGTAAGTTTTATGCGCCAGCGCTTTAACTGAAATGACATTTTTAATGTTAAAGTATAATTGTTGTTATCCATGAATTTTCAAATGTACCGTTTTACAAAAAAGCGAGAAGAATAGCTAAGCACATTATTATTTTTTTTATGAAGATGCCAAATAACAGTTATTTTTTTGCATTCCTGAACATAAAAATTTGTTTTAGTGGTCGAATGGAAGAATGCAAGCTGTTATGTAGGCCAAAAGAGGCCATAAAAAATATAGTTTTTTTGGTTTTTATGTGTGAATAAGGACTATTTAGTGGTTTCAGTTTGTTATTTGCCAAATAAATAACAAAGTAATTTTTGGTTTTGAACAAGTTTTTGACAAATTTCTTAAATATTCGTGTCTTCTTGTTTTTTATGACAGGTGGCCTAATAAATTTGTTAAGCACTGTACCAGCTGCCAATTGGGGACACGTAAAAAATAATAAAAACCTCGACAGAAGCATAATTGTAAGATTCTTGTGAATTTTAGTGTTTGGATCGTTGCCTCACTGATAACTGAATTGGAATATAGCTGCAGCGTGCCAGTGGGTGGCAGTGTTTATAAGTACATCTGGCACATGCTTTGTACTGCCGTCACTTCTGTTCTGTTGCAGGTACAATAGCATTATCACCTAATGTCGCCCTCTGCTTGCTTAGACCAGCAGTCTAAAAGACAGTATGAATTGCGCTTGCTGGATTATATCAGATCAGGCATAGAAGTTTTTCGGCGAGTGTGGGGTGTTTCAGAGTACCTGGTTGTTAGAGTGTGCGTAACTGAAAGATAACTGACTGGTTGAAGGACCCTGGGGGGCATGGAGTGAGGGGCGGGAGCTCCCCCCAACACTGCCTCATTGTTTGCCTTATCCAACAGCTGGCTGCCTGGGCCCTGACTCGCCGTCTCTACGGAAACTGAACAGCTGATCGAGCGCCGCTCTCCGCTTGGCCGTGCAGGGTTGCAGTCGGAAGCTGGGGAGAAGGGTAAAGCGGACCAGCTAGAGGGGACTGAGGAAACTCCTGTCCCGGGGGAAGGGAAGACGGCCTGAGGCCAAGCAGGGAGAGGAGGGCTGAAGAGGGCTGTTTCTGCAGGTACCAGGCTGCCTTATATCCACTGAGTTTGCTCTGGAGCATTGGCATTGTATCACCAGCTGGCTGTTATTATATGCTTGATGTCTTGCTGCTCTTTTGTCTGTATTGTTTTTCTTCATTTTTTTTAATTTTTTATAATTCTGTCTTTTGCAAGGTGCAAGACTGTGCAAGTTGAAAAAAATAGCACTGAACGGCATCGACGGCTCACTTGAAATGATGTGATCTAATATGTTGCAATAAAATTTCATTGACATTATGGCTGAGCATTTGTTCGAAAGTTTCATGTTGGGCTTCACTGGCTACGTTCTGGCCACAAGCTGCTTTGATTCTGTTCATATAAATGCAAAGCAGTAGTGTCCGGGTTATCTTCCTTTCATGCCACAGCTTCTGAAGAAGCATTGCTTGGCAACTATCCATGGGTTGTTTTTCAAAGGCTTAGAAAAGGCCTGACTCGAGCAGGGAGCAGTGTATGTCGCAAGTGAGCATGTACAGTATACATCAGTCTATGACTACAAATTCTTTTGACTCATAGCTCTTTTGACTCTTTGATTTGGCTCGTTTTAACTCTTTCTGGCTGCTACTTGACTACATGAGCATCAAGGGCGTTTGGAGAATTTAACTTCCATTGCCTCAGCACTCTCACCGGGCGCCTGCAATGGTTCTCCAGAACATGGTTATGCTTCTTAATTGATTTTTTGAAAACCCGTATCTGGAGTCCTTCACTTAAAATGAAAGTTTGACTGAAGGGTTGTTTGTAGAACCTGTGGTAGCATGTTGCAATGCCCTGTGTCCAACTCTTCTCTCCCCATTGTTCCAGCATACAGTCTGCCAGTTGTCCAAAAGGATGGGGTACGACATCGAGCGCTTTGTGGGGTACGTGAACGATGGGCTGCTGTGCTGCGTTTGCCGGGACGTCCTGGAGGACCCGCTGCAGGCTCCCTGTGAACACGCCTTCTGCAGCGCCTGCATTCAGGGCTGGCTGGTGCACCACCATAACTGCCCTGAGGACCGCCAGTCACTGGACTCGACCCTGCTTCGACCTCTCTTCAGGTAACAGCGCTGTCGAGGATCATGCATGCATCTCAAGTCTTTTTTCAGGGAACAAGAGTCCTCTGTTCATCACCCTCAGGTGACCGGACATCGCCCTGAGTTGACCCATCTTCAGTTAACCCCTCTACGCAGATTTAGACGCCGGCGTCCGTGAATTCCGAAATTTAATTGCTAAATAATTCTGTAATTTTTTTTTCCCCCTCTCTCTCTACTTCTGTCTTTGTTTTGTTTCATTTGTTGTTCGATGTCTTGATTTAATTTTTTCCAAATCATCTGGCAGTTAGTCTATTACAAATTTTTGTTTGATCAAATGTTGTTTGATTTAGATTATCCCCCTCTGTTAACCTTTTCCTCATGCCCAACCCTTCCGGATTGTTTCTATGGTGACAGTTAAAAAATAAAGGGGGGGTGGGGGGAATTATGTAATTGAATTTCCAAATGTCTTCCTTCACTGGAATAATTTTCCATAGTCTCTGTGACACAAATATTGACTTATAAACCCTTAAATAGGCTCATGCACAACAGGATAAATTGGCGTTATTTGTATTCTGGAGTTGAGTATAGTAAGGACAGTATAGTAAGGCAAATCCTCTGAGAAATATTCTTTAGTGAAGTCCGCAGCCAGGAAGACGCTGTCTTCTTTTTTTATCTGTTTCAGGTGTTCATGGACTGAAAATCTTTTTTCTCAGTAAAATCCATATTCAGTTGTCAGCAGTCAGTATGTTGGTTCATTGAAATTGCTTATTTTTCCATGCCTTTCTTTCCGTCCTTACACCTCACCTTACTCGATTGTGGTCCGTCATGAAAAAGTACATTCTAATTCTATAAATGAGTTTGGAAAAATGGGTGAGGTTTTCCCGAGCATGGAACATCAAGACCGTCCGTCACGAAAGTGCGTTGTCTATAGTGCGTGATGCATTATTTCATGACCTGTGAATCTTCCTCTCTCCATCTGCTACACCCATAAATGTTTGTAATTAAATGTCTAAGAACATTTCATATTCCTAATTCTTGCTTTTTCGATGCCCCATCGATCGAAGAGCATGGAAAGGTAGGAAGAAAAGGGTGGATGTTTGTCAAAATGAAGCACTTGGAATGAGCCCAGGAAGACCCTTGTGTGTTGTTTTTCCTCGTAATTTTACGCAGCAGATTCTATTCTTCAACGAATGGAATTCTCGCATTACATGTGCCATTTACATTGACGGTGACGGTATATACTGAAATCACTCAACTTATCCCGGAGAGGAAAGAGAGGTTTCTACATTCACGAAAACTAAAATTTGAGTGATGAGCCTAACTGCATGACCACCATACCACTGAGCAGTTAAAAAAGTGCTCAATCCCTGGATGGACTCATATAACCTTTATAATCTATAAACTAGGAGCACTTTTCGGGCAAAGTTTGTGTGATTTAACTTTGAGCCAGGCAGTGCCGTGATCTGCTTCCTGACGAGCGACTCGTATGCCGGCGACAGGTACATGCGGAACGACCTGAGCCGGCTGCAGATCCGCTGTCGGAACAGAGATCAGGGCTGTGAGATGGTGTGCTCGCTGGAGTCTGTGGACAGGCACGAGAGGGAGTGCGAGTATGGACTGGTGGCCTGTTCCAACACAGGTACTCAACAGGCCCTATTATACACACTATTTACAGTCAACCACGATGTATAATTGACATATACATATATGGAAACTCAATATACAGCATTGTACAATATACCGTATTGAAAAGAGTATCCATACACTTGGATTTGGTTTAGATTTTCAATGTACTCTGAAAGGAAATTAAATCTTATTTATGCAGTTGAATTTGAAGTGAGCACATGACACCATCCTTCGCTGTCTGCATAGAACTGGAGTTGTTTTATTCGTGGGCATTTCATTCAGTGATTGTTCCCTAATTATAAGCATATTTACCCTCCCCCTGAACAAAATATTTATTTGTGTCAAAGTTCTAAACATGCATTAATGGATAAGCCAGCACAGGCGTTATATTCACAAAGAAGTCACTGTAAAAGTTTTAGTCTAGTAATTCAGTCTCTAACATTAGAAATGATCCATTGTTTGCATATGTGTAGTAGCAACTGTTAGCCAACAATCCACATACTGAGCTAGCCACTTGGACTGAATTCAATGAAAAACGGCCGCATGTTCTATCTGCTTCTATTTACGTGTCTCATACGCTGCTTTTGGCTGAACCATCAACGGTTTCTTAATTCACTGTCCGTTTACTTGCTAACTAACTAGCTAGCAAATAAACCACACAATGATTATAGAAAGGTAATGTGTGCACGCTGGCCAAGTAATTTAGTTTTGGCAGCAGCTCTTAGCTGGCTTGCTAGCTAGTTAGTTAAACTAAGCCATAAATATTTAACCATGGTTATACTTGGAAATCAGTTTGAATACTAGTAGAAATTGGAAACGCTTGCCTAGCTAGCTCACTAGCGACAGATTCTGCTTGAAAATAAATCTAAATAACTGCTTCTTTGTGTCTTGCCAAAAGCATAATATGTCCGCTTTAATGTAAACTTCAATGCCAGTCCTGCATTGTACTGATCCAGGTTAGTAGTTTAAGGCAGTCCGACAAAAAGTAGATAGCACACCTATAGCCAGTTTTAGGCATTTGCAGATTGAAGATGGGATATTGCCATAAAAAATAAGCTGTGTGTAGAGATATTCGGATGAGGGGGCGGAACAATTCTCGCAAGCTTGCATGTGACGTAGGAAGGGGAGCCAGGTGCCATGTTTTATGAAAAAGACAACCCCTAAAAAAAGTACCGGATTGTTTTACTTCACAGTTAGCTGGTTGGGAAGCACACCAGATAGCGAATTGTACTTGCACAATAACTAAAACAAGTGAGTGTTTCCAATTTCCATACTGTGTCCCCATTAACTGTGACCAAAAGCAAATGTCACATTTCAAAACAACGCAAGCTGAGCAGCTAATTGTCCATATACTCTCGGTCCCTTTCAAAGGAGGAGATCACTGATAAAAGGTTCTCTAACTCCTGCATTGTTCACCTGATTTGGATATGAAGCTAAAGTTTTGCAATATTTGGTCGTATTCATCATTTAGTTTCATCTCAAATATGCCCTGGTAGATTTGGCATATCTACCTGCAATACGAACGACTGTCCATTCAAATATTTATGGACCTCATTCATGTTTAAAATGCATGTTAAAATGAATAAGTTAGTGAAATGACGATGAGCTGACCTTTGAACCATATGATGGCAAACAAGACTCCATTCTGCTGCATATGGCAAGTGCTGAAAAAGGCCTAGTTTGGGAACCCTTTAAAATTTAGTTTTTTATTATCACACCTTTGGTAGCAGTCTTCGCGTTTAAATGCTTCCTGTTGCCTTGAATGAGGCTTTTGATTCTTGTGGGATGTTTTCTCCTACTTCTTGCAAAAAAAATAATCTGAATATATCATTTAGCCTCCCTGCGCAGACAGACTTTTTTTAAATCACCCCAGATCTTTCATGATCTTCAGATCCTGGGACTGACGGCCATTTCAAAAGGTTAATACATTTGTCCTACTGGCATTTCATTGTTGATTTTATTGTTTATTTTGGCTTTCGTATTGCTGCAGTGTTCATTCTCACTTGAAGCTGAGTTTCCTGACCGAGAACTGAAGTGTTATCAGGAATATGTTGAATACCTAATTCCTTCTACCCACATAATAGTTCATGTGCTGCCAAATGCCTCTCTGTGCCTATGCAGAATGTATTCACCCCTAAATTTAGTTGTTAGCAGTTATTTTCTGCAAAGGATTTGCCTTCTTTTTTCCTCATACCTTCTATGATTGTGTCCTCAAAGTTCCATTTTTTTCATTGGTCCTATGCGCATTGTTCAAAAAGACGTCAGACTTTTCAATTTTGTTTTGGGAATTCCGCTGATGCTCTATTTTATGTTTACGCCCGAGCAGAGGCAGCCTTCCCTTGCCGAGGTGCGTTATTTTGTTGATCTGTGAATGCATGCACTTGTGCTTGCTGCTGTATTGTGGAATGTGTATATACTGCTGTGCTGTTTGGGTCTTATTTGCATTTCTAACCAGTCTGCTCCCCAGTTAAATAGGAATCTTCCTTGGTTTTCCAGACCTCTGCTTTGCCTCTACTGACTGATTTTTCATCAGTTTTGCAGTAATATTTTTAATTGTGGAAACCTGCACATTATTATATCCCTCATCTTGGTTATGGAAGTGGATTTAAGTGGACCTTTAATGTATATACCCTCTGGAGGATCCCATGCTTTTGCAGTTCAAAGGGCTTCAGAATTAAACAGGTTACCAGAGGTGTTACTTTTCGCTGATATGGAATGTCTAACTCGCAAATCCCTTGAACCTGGAGCCTGGAACTTATTATATTTTGAAAATGTGATTGTCAAGGGTTTCCAAACTTCCACTCAGGTTTTTTTTTGTCTTTTGCTATTACTAATAAACCGTTAGACTCAACTATAGATGTAACATTTTTTCTAAGTGCTGTTATATGTTTGGTCATGATAAGGCCCTTTTGCCTAATTGTTGCATGCATTTTGCCTGGGGGTGCCCAAACTTTTCTATAATGCTGATACGTGTGTACTGTATATAACCAGCATGTTCTGGGGGGGGGAGTCTCAGGTTTCTTTCAATTCTTATAACGTTACTTCCGTGTTGCTATTCTTAGATTTCAAAGGAACTGACAAGGTAAATATACAGTAATTATTTGCTCAAAGAGAGCGCCTTGAAATATTGATCTGCGAACCTCTCTGTGTTTACTTCCCGGCCACTGAAATGCTTGTCATTTAGAAACATTTTAAGTACTTAATAATTAGCTCCTCTTTCTGGAAAGTTCTTCTTTCCTTGTCGGTGAAGAGAGGTGAATAGAAATGCTGTTGCAGAACTTGTCACATATAAATGAGCGCAGTTAATGCCTGACTGCCTAACTGCAAATTTATTTGCTCGGTCCAAACAAAGTGACTAAGAACCAACAGGTTGAACAAACCAGGTCCGTTTCCCCTCAATACTTTATGAGGGTCCCTGAGCACCAGGGCCCAGTGAAGCACAAATGCCCTCCTTCCCAATAGGAGAACACCTGGCCAATGGGAATTATAGCCGCAGGGGGTCATTTCGCCTCACCCCCTCGCACCTCTCATCATAAATGGCAGGCACTGCAGCTGTTCAAGTCTGTGCTGCTTGTGTGAAAACACAGTAAGTAGGGTAAACATAAATGTCGCGCTGTTTTTCTTTGACAGGTGGACAGTACCTCTGTTATCGGTGTGGTATGTAGAATTTTCCGGAGCCCTCAGGTTTTATAGTGTTGGCATGCTGAATGCTGTGGAGTGGTGTGTTTCTTTAGCAAAGTCCTCATCACACTGTAGAGATTAGATGGAACACTGGAGTTAAAGTAAACCTTCACAAAGGTTGACTATACCTGATGTTCCAAAAGCCATATCTGGAGAATATGTCTTCATGAGATGAACATCGGAGCATGGGGCCTCATGCGAGAAGCAATGAACGATCAAACTTTCTCTTATTTTGTTCGTGCCCATTGATTTCTAGGATTCACCAATATTTTCTTATTTTTGCTCTTCTCTTAGGTTAGATAAAATTAATTTTACGAGTGGTCTTGAGCTTGAGATAAGAGAGACACATCCTGTTTGCATAGGTTACGAATTGTTTGTCCAATGCATGGAAACATGTTTTACATTTCTGGAACATAAAAACACATCAAATTTTGATTGTTATTTGTTTTAGAGGAATTTTAATGATTTGATTATTTAATTTGTGGTTTAAAAATACTTTTGGCCCATTGATTCCATGTGCAGATCACGTTTACTTTGTTTCAGTTGATTTAACAGTACTTAAATTTTGCTGCTGTTGAAGCTATTCTTTTTATGCTGGCATCACTCCAATCATAGTACCAGCATCTGCTATTTGCACTCAGCACAACACCTGCCATTATACGGTGTTTAGAGGGCATTACCAATGCCAATTAGACTATCGGCCTGACACCTCCAATTTATGATTAAGTGGGACTCACCATTCAGCACTCCTGGATAAGAGCAGATTTGGATGGTGAGAACGTTTGGGTGTCTGGAGTTGACTTCTCTTATTTTTTTCTCTTAACAAAAATATAAGAGAATTTTAAGAGAATGTTGCTGCATGAGGTCTATGGTCTACCATTTAATTCCGCTGGGATTGTGTAAATTGCTGAATGAGCTGTAGCAACTTTCTCAAGACTGGAATCTCAAGAATCTTTTGTGCTTCAATGAGTGATATTCGTCTCTGCCCATTGGCATAAACAAGACGCAGGCGCGAAGACCGAAGAGAATAAAAGGAAGTGTTTCAAGGTGGAGTTTGATGGCTTTTCGGGGATGTTGAATAGCCGTAGGCATGAAACTCTTGGCAAGGCGCACGGCCTCTGGGACACTGTGCAGTAACTTCCCATTAGATGTTTATGGAAGGAGCTGAAAAACAGGAAGTGGCGTTCAATACACTGGTGTGTCTTTTCACATTCCATTCTTTTCTTGGCTTTTGAGTTATGGTTGGAAAATATTTGGAAAATAAATGTGCGCGTGTGTGTGTGTGTGTGTGTGTGTGTGTGCGCGTGCTTGTTTGTGATTATTTAATATCCCATCACTTGTGTCCCTCGTTCTCCCTCTCCTTCAGGATGTCCCATGCAGGTGGAGAGGCGCACCCTGGAGGCCCACCTGTCAGTGTGCGAGTTTCGGAGCCGTGAGTGTCCCAATGGCTGTGGCTACACCATTCTCAGCTGCGATGACAGCCAGCACAGCTGCGTGGCTGAGCTGCGCACAGAGCTGGAGCTCCTGAGGTACATGTCGCCATAAATCGGTAATTAAACCAGTAAACATGGATCCTGCACCAACATTTTACACAGAATGGTTGAAGTTGGTATTTGGTCCAGGATTATGGTATTATTATTATTATTATTTTATTTATTTATTTTTTAAAATTATTATTCAGGTGTAGCTCATTTCTTCGAGGATTGGGGAATTTCGTGGATATGCCCCTTGCTATCGGCAGCCGTCAGTGTAGGCTTATTGTTTATTAGTATGATTATCATCATTATTCAGGCCTAGCAGCTGATAGTATGTCACACTATTAACCTCCTATACCCAAACACTGTACCGGGGGCAGGCTGGGTACGGCGTACCGTGAGCCTCTGCCCCTTAAACACATAATTGCTTTCAAGCTGTTCCTGTGAAAGATCGTTTAAATGACCAAGATGGGTCAAATGCAGGTGAGAAATAGCTCCACAATGTTCAATCAAGTGGATGATCTCAATCCTCTTTAAATGCCAACCTATCGACCACAGAGCAGGGAAGCTTTTAAGGCAATGAATAAAATAAGTGTTTCCTCATATTATATTGGTTTGGGATCTTGTAGTCCAGAGATTAGTTTTCACTGCTTCTCTCCAACCATTTGTCCTTTTTCGTGGACTTTTCAGCAAATGGCGCATAAATCAGTTTCACCCCGAGGCTTGAAATGCAAACCATAAGAGGATGTGGGACAGACCCATTCGATACTTGTGTGAATGAAATTTAACAAAGATGCAGGGCGAGAATCCCATTTGGGTTTGGATAATCCTCACTCCAGACCCTGGGCAGCCTGGCTGGCGGTGTGCTTGCAGGGTTTCCTGCAGAAAATGGGTTAGTCAAGGTGGTGACCGGGGGGGCGGGGGGGGGGCGGGGGAGGGCGGGGGGCAACAGCCAGCGTTTATTTACTCTTTATAAACAAAGCAGTTAAAGTGCAATGACAAAGTCAACAGTCTTGTAACTTTATTACAAAGTTTTTTTTTTATAGTGTAACACTTGCTTGTTACTGAGCTGAGCTGGAAATGACAAGATCAAATAAAAACACACAATCTTACCAAAATTCAGGCTACATGCGTGAACGCAGGCAAAATTATCAAAAAAACAGAGAAAAGAATGAAAAGCACATAAAATGCGCACAACCGCCCCTAAGGGTTAAACAAAAGGCATTTGCCATGGGTACGGCAGTTTTTCAATGCATTTCAATGTGGAGAGGTACGGCAGTCCCCATTTCAAGCCCTGCCCTAACCGAACCCTAACCCTTAACCCTATGTTTGGGAAGACGAGAACGGTATTATATACGGAAGCGCATTGCATTCACAGGATTAAAAAAATATATACACCTTATCTCGGAATTACGAGATCTTCAGAAAAGATTAATGCTACACTCACCGTGTTCTGTGTGATAGAGCCAACCTGAATATTTCGGGTCCACAGCCCCACTCTGGGTTCCACCCACTACCTCAACGTTTAGAGGACTGGGGCTGTGGGGGTGGTGGTGGAGGTGGCGGCGCAGATGGTGAAGTAGGCCGGAGTTCTGACAATTTGTGCTGCCGTGTCAAAAATGCTTCCGTCCTGCAAAGGGATCGTAAAGTCTTTGTTTTCACCTAAATATTGCAATATGAATCAGTTTACAGTAGCAACTTTGTTATTTGTTAGCTTACTATAACATAGGCAGATGTTATGAGTTGGGTAAGTTTCTTTAAAGATATACGCCGCATGCAATTATCATCCAATCTCTGCGTTTTAAGGAAAACCCAGCGTGTACATGCAAATACGTATACGTTTACAGGTTGAAAGGCGCACCGAAAAAAGATGTGTATTCATGATATTTGAAGATACTTGAGATGTGAGGGAAGAAATGGAGCCCAAGATTTTAGGTTTGCACACGTGCAACCACGAGGTGGCATATTTTGATAATGGCAAAATTTGACAGAACACCGGCTTCTTTGAATGAAGTACCCTGATATTTTTGACTGCTTTTTCCCGTCCATTGCTTTACACGAGAGAAAACCACATGCAATTGTCAAACATAGCAGAAAGCCACACGCTAACACATCGGTAGCCTTGATAAAAAAACGAAAGGAATTGCATACAGCCTATCTTAATGAAACAGAATATGTGGGAAAGCAGTTGACAGGAGACACTATTCAAGTTTTTAGTTTAGATGAATAATTATCTTGCCTCCACATGTCCTTCCCAGGACAACAACAGGTAATTGTACTTCCGGATAATTAGCTTCTTCCCGATGCAACGCCAAAATTATTTTTTTGTAACAGGTGATAGATGGCGCAGTAACATATTTAACCAACAGGTGCCGGCCGCTAATCGGCCTCATCGCGATGCAGCCTTATTTTACTGTCTATGCATGCGTGGATGCAGAAGAATTTTTTTTTTTTTTCCGGGTCGAACGTAGTCAAGGCGGGGGGGCATTTGTTGGCAAGGCGGCCGCCCTAACTATGAAGCGCTGCAGGAAACCCTGGATTGTGCTCAGCAGAACTCCTCATCCATTCTTCTAGGATCTTGGTGTGCAGTGTGTACATTACTGCTTGGTTGGTCAAGCTTTTTGTTTAATTAGCTTTGACTGAATGTGTCAGCTAGAGAGTTTATTTTTGTTTTAGACCTCTCATTAGTGTTCTGTGTAGTCCTGAGTAGAACAGATATTCATGTGCACCGTAATAACTTGCAATTAAAACCAGAATGTATTCAACAAACCTTATATCTATGTCCCTGAAAGACATTCTGGATAAACTGTCTCAGTGGACTAAAACCAGTATTAAACTCCATAATAATCAAGCTGGAAGCTTGGGGCACCAATGAACAGTAGTCAGTTGAAGAAGTATAAGTTCAGGTGTAATTTTTCATTGTCACATTGTTCATGGGCTCAGGTTGAACCTGCCAAAAAAAAAAAAAAAAACAACCGACTAAATCATCCATTATACCTTTATCACATCAGAAGTCCTTTGAATACCAGCTTGCTGCCTGCCTGTGTCAGACATCATCTCACTGAAGATGGATGCCAGCAGCCATAATCTGCTCCAGCTGTGTGGCTGAAGCTAAGCAGGTGTGGGCTTGGTTAGTGCTTGGATGGGAGACCACCTGGGAAAACAAGTTGCTGCTGGAAGAGGTGTTGGTGGGCCATTAGCTTGCAATCTTCCCTCTGATGGAATAATCCCTAGTGTCGTGATGGGGACACTGTACTGAAGGAGACACCGTTTTTTTTGGATGAGACGTTAGACAGAGATCCTATGACACTAATCAACAAGAGTAGGGGGTTCCCTGGTGTCATGGCTAAATTCCCAACTTGCTACCTTATCACTGCATGATCTAATTGGCGATGCAACTTGTCCTCTCTGCACCTCAACCCCCCAGGGCCCCCTGGAAAAGAGATTTCGATCTCAACGGGACTTCCTCTGTTTCCCAGAAGCAGAGTGCTAAACCTGCAGTGTGTGAGCGCACTCGGGGCACGTTGTGAGCCAGGCTGTGTCGTTGCAGGTCCGAGATGATCTGTAAGGTGGAGGAGGTGAGGCACGAGATGGAGTCGAGGCTGGACTCTCAGAGGAGACACATGGTGCAGAAGGAGAGCCTCCTGAAGAACGAGGTGGAGGAGCTAAAGGTGGGGACTGACTGGCAGCTCTACCACAGAAGAAGAGAGCGGGCGTGACTGAAGGATCCTGAAATTCTGTGCTGCCTGGAGTGCTAATTTGATACATGACACAAATGCAACACATTGGTCATTTCTAAATTGTAGGCTGCGATGCCATTGCAGGCCGTTTCATGTATTAATTTTTTTATTTAACCCTTAATTAAACAGGAAAATCCTTTGAGATTCAAAATTTCTTTTTCTAAGGAGACCTGGCCAAGACAGCTCACCATTTCACTTAAAATGACAAAGTGAGTGCAAAATAGGAGTGACAAAATACAATAAGTTAACAAAGTACAAACCTAAGGACAACCACTGCACACCCATATACAATCTTAGTCTGTGCCTAAACACACCCAAGGTGACCAAATTGTTCAACCGCAGAGTATTTTGGAGGTTATTCCAAGACCGAGGACCAAAATAGGAAAAGGCACTTTTGCCAAGCTCTGAGGAAATCAGAGGCACCAGGTAAAGTAACCTTTTAGTGGAGCGAAGCTGAGAATGGTTTCTGAGGGGGGTGAAAAGGCTACTGAAGTAATGAGGTAATTTACCCAATATGGCCTAAAATATAAAAATAAACCTTCTCCTCAAGCTTAAAGAAGGCCATGAAACAAGATTATAGAGTTTACAGTGGTGCGTGCAGTAGTGCGAGTTTGTTATGAAGCTTAGTGCACGATGATACATACAGTGCAAACTGCGTAAAGAAAGGGAGGATGTGTTCATGTAAATCATGTCACCGTAATCCACAACTTAAAGGTGGCTTCAACAATTTTTAGAGCCTCAAAGTCAAAACAAGCTTTGTTATGATAATAGAAACCTAATCGAACTTTGTTTCTTTACAAGCCTGACAATGTGTTCTTTGAATGAAAGCTTTTCATCATTCCAAATACCTAAGTACTTGTAGGATGATACTCTTTCAATCATATCCCCTCCCAATGTTTGAATACTAAGAGTCAGTTGTGACTGAGACTGCGCTCTAGAAATCATCATACCTTTAGTTTTTTGGCATTCAAGGTGAGCTCCAAGTCATGCAATGAGTCCTGAACCTGAGTGAAGGCACTTTCGAATACAGACGAGAAATGCAGACTTTGTCTCACCTGATATGAGACGGATTGTCAACATGGAAACGGAGTGTAAACGAACAGACACTGCCATCAGGCGAGATGAAGGCTGCGTTTCCTTGCTGTATTCTCAGGTACCTTCACAATGGAACAACCTGCGATGATGCACCAGCCTATAAATGCAACCTGCGCCTAGAGAAACGACAGCTGAGACTTTTAATGGGTGTTGGACATAAGTTAGTGCAATAAGTCAGCTTGTTTCTCAACAATTCAAGAGGGCAGTCATGGTGATGTTTAGCTGAGGTACAGCTGCGTTTATTGACCGATGATAATGCGGAATGCCAGTGAACACCAGCTTCCAATGACCGGTCTCCTGGACCAGACAGATGGGTGGTATGCCGTGGTAATCATTTTGTTACAGATAGGACATTTAGAGAAGTAAATCCATTGTAGCTACTAATGTGTTGGCCCTCTGAATTGTTAGAATGGCTGAATTTGAAGTACTCAAGGAGCACTTCAGGTGATATAAAAATGAAGGTCATCAACGGTAATTAATGCATTTAATTACATAAATGAAAAACTGTCACGGACAGGACAGATTGACTTTTTTTTTATTATTTGTAAAGTGGTTTATTGAAAAGTTCTCTTCATTTAGGTGATGTCCTTCAAATTCAGCTATCCAATGATGTACCCTTATATCAAAGGAATTTTCAAAAAAAAATATCTGAACAGATGAATTCGACAGGGGTGTCAATGTGTGTTACAGACAGGACTGGACACTTTTGTCACTCTATACAAATATCAATTATCACTTAAACTTATATCAATCAATATAATAGATGGATACACTCGCTTTGTGAGAGAGATGGCAACATATCTTTTAATGAGAAATATGTCATTTTAATTTCAAATATCAAGACTTAGAGCCTCATATCTAGAGGCATGTACAAAAATTGTCATACAACGTAAATGCAGGCACCCAAGTCCACTGCCTGGCATGACTAACTTGAAAAATGTAAATTTAAACAGAATTCCATATGTTTACGCTGGTCGCAGTCATGAAAATCGACAACAGTACACAATTGCCACGAGTGCAATGATCCATGAAGCCAAAATACATTTTTAAGAAACTTTTCGATATCAACCAACATATCCACCAAGTATTATCAAAATTCTGGAGCTATGTCTCAACCACGGAATGCCCCATGGGTAACTGGTGTCCGGTGTGCGTTTGCGGGTGCAGGGCCAGCTGTCGCGGGTGATGTCGGACGTGCGCGCTCTGCTGGGGGCGGAGCGTCTGCACAGGCAGGAGTTGGAGCAGGCAGAGCTGGAGAAGAGAGAGCTCCTGGAGCTGCTGAAGAGCCTGCAGAAGGAGGGCCGCGCCCCGGCCTCGCCCCTCATGCAGTCGGCCGCCGAGGGCACACGCAAAGCCGGGAACGCCCGCAGCCTCACTCTCGACTGCATTAAGAGGAAGTCCCGCGAGGTCACGGTCATCTGACGCTGCCAAAAAACCTCCCCAACAAGGTGTGATGCGATTGATCACCTGACGCGAGAATAAATGAGTGGGAGAGACCAGAGTCTACTGACCCACAAGCTGAAAGTCCTGAGAAAAACCGGGTCAAAAATTCTGCTCTCTGTAGATCCAGATGTTTGCCAGATCATTGATATTTCTGCTTAAAAGGCACTTAAAACTGATTATTTAAGCGTAGTCAGAGGGCGCTACATGCGCTTGACCTTTTCACCAAATACTAGATAGTAGCCTCTGGTTCTCACAGACTCAAATACAGTGGATTCAGCCACCATGATACAGTCATATCCAAAAATTTGAAATAATAGCGTTTTATTCCTTCAAAAGCAGTTTGGAGTTGGTTAATTACAGTATATTGCTTTGGGTGAAACCCAAACCTTAACAGGACACTTCGAGGGTTTTAAGTCAGAATGGTTTATCTCCAAAATTGGGCATTTTGGGTTGAGTGCAGCTACAAGTTACAAATCACGTTTAGTTTGTCTGGGACAAAGGTTTATCTCCATATGCAAATTTGGAGATAAACCATTCTGACTCTGAAGTCTTGAAATGTAGATTGGACTGAGGCTATTGTGCTCCAACCCCCTTTATTTTTTGTCTACCCGAGGTACTTCAAGGCTTGGTTCCACTCAGAATTTAAATGAAGTACTTTGCATTTGTATAGAAAGCAGTGTATCCTTTTAAGTTCCTAGCAGCTGCCCATTTTATACAGATGGGCTACACCAGTGTTTATAGTGGTATCATTTGCTATGCATCACCAATATTTGCTCTGTATATTGCAGCGCTTAATATAGTATTATTTCCTCTGCAATCCTAGAAGTTTCCGGAAGACCTGAGAGAGGGAATGGAGCGAAGATTCCGAATCCTCAAGGAAGTTCTGAAACTGCCATCTGAATGAACCTGGGGTCACTGCCATTTCAAATACCTGGGGTCACAGCCATTGAAATCCAAGAGAAGTTGTACTCATCACATATTTTGCACCCTTGCAATCTTTAGTTTCAATTCATTGTTCATTTTGTTACCATTACCGAGACCGTTATTTGTCACTTCACCAGAAACGTGCAGTACGCACACATTTTGATTAAATCCTTTTGTTATACGCGTCTCATTAAATAATCATTCGTCCTGATTTCAGTATTTTTGAACCAGTTTAGTTGAAGGCTTTGTATTTTTTGGACACTGTGTTTTGCGTTGTTTTTTTCTTTTTTCCCCCTGCTCAAAACCTTTAAATGTCACCATTAGTCTTCTATGCTATGCAAAATGTGAGGTAATTCTTATGATTGATTTAAATACTAATCTCTAAAAATTTGCAGAGAATTGTGTATTGAACCTTTTTTCATAACATGTGCAGAAAAACTGCTGCGTGATTACTCATTTCAAAGTAAAAATCCAGCATTTATCAGTTATAAGGCTGAATTTAAAGCACATTTGAGTAGGCAATTCTGCACCTCGTCAGAGCTCTTCCATGTGGTCCGTGCCACTCGTATGACTGTTTTTGTGCTGAAAGATTAAAATAGCTGCGAATGGTGGGCACATAAATAAGAACCTTTAAATGCAGAGAAATCAATGCAGACTCTTCCTGTTATCTGACTGTATGGACTGTTCTGTGGTTGAGTACAAAATGATGGTCCTCAGTGGAGAGAATTTCCAGATTTTAAAAAAATGTGTGAAGTATGGTGCACGAATGTTTTGTACCCAGAGGTTTTGACTTTTTAAATTTAAAGTAGTCACCTGTAAATAAAAATATATTCAGATAAGTGAATCTGTTGACGTGATGGTCATATTTATTCATGTTAAATTAATGTCCTATAAATTTTGCATGAATCTGACTGTGTTTTTACTCTGGTCTTAAATTGAGGATCCTGGTATTACTGGCAATTATTTTAGATCATTAGCAGGTCGCCAACCGTGAAAAGCTCTAACCCAGCATGCAGTTATTTCTTAACCTGAAGAAAGAGAAATTAGATACGAAGTAGATCTACTTGAATGATTTTTATTGAAATTTCAACACATTTAAAAAATAAAACGGCACAAAAAAGCACTTGTCATCAGACAGTTCTGAAATAGTCCGTAATTCCCCAGGCAGCCTCACAATTTGTGATTGGTCCTTTTAGCGCCACCTAGTTTCAGTGATGTGGGTGGTGCGCGGCAGGCGGCAGCCGTTAGTCTGTCCACTGTGTCCGCAGTTCTATGGCACCAGGTGGGTTTACCTGGTGAAGGAGCGTACGTGCCGTCCCCTGCCGCCTCCACTCCCGCCACTGCCAAACTTACCCCGGGACCCCGCCCCCCCGGCTGTTCCCCCACTGCCACCTCCTCCTCCTGCCGCCCCGCCTCCACCTCCTCCGCTCAGCCACGAAAGCCCCGCCCCTCGGCCTCGCGGGGCCCGGTCTCTGGGGGCCAGCCGGTAGCCACCTGCAAGCGGGAGGACGTACGGGTGAACTGGGAGATGAAGTCCACAGGCCTGAGGGTACATGCTGGGATATCGGCCTAAACCCACGGCTCACACGCACGAGCATTCAATTCCACTTACAATTGCTTTTAGCTTCGTAAAAATTTGACCATGCAAACTCCCCCTGGAACACACCTTAGCTGCACGTGCAGAACAATTGAATCGATTACAATGAACGCGTACTTAATCAACTGTAACAAGCAAGCTATGCCATTGGGTAATGTATATCGACTACTTGGAGCACAAAAAGCTTAAGTGCATTTTTCAAAGTTTTGAGAAAAAGCAATGTAAAACTTTGAAATTGTGGAAAAATATGATTTGCATCCAACTTACTAGTTTCTTGACAGGTAGCTATGTTTTATAATCATATTTCGAGTCAGTATAATTTTGCATCAATAATATGACAAAAAGCATATTTTTGCTGCAAAAAAAATGTAATGAACACTTTTGTGCTCCAAGCAGCTGATATCTATGCATTAACTTCAGCTGTCAAACACTGAGGAAGGGGGAAAAAAAAAAAAAAAAAACTCTTTCACCAGTGTCCCACTGGTGGCGCTCCAAGCTCAATACGTGTGTACAGGATCTGAGTCATAAATGCAACTGTCAAAGACTTTGCCTCATACTTACCAATAACCAAATTATAATAATACCAACAGAGATTTTAAAGCAATTGAAATGCCACATGAAAACAATAGCTAAATGATTTTCGATACAAAGCTCCTTTACAGTGACTAGTCCATTCCCCCCACACTGCGGTCAGGCAAGCTTAAAAAAAATTAACGGGAAAACAATCAACCCCTTCGAGCAGGACAAAGCCCCTAGCAACCCTGCCCAGCGCTGAAGAGTCGCCGTGACGACAGAGCGCCGCACTAGTGCAGGTGCTCAGCAGTGCAGCGCAGGTGTGTGAGGCTTGGGAGCTGCCCAGCCCCTCCGCCAGGCTCGCTCAGGTTTTTCCGGTTTCAAACCTGGCCTTTTGTCTGCAAACACCTGAACGGCCTGGGGCCCTGGGCGAGCTCGCCGCAAACAAAAGGCAGTACTGCGGAGAAGAGCTCGGCAGGGAGAGGAAGCCCTCGGACAATAGGGCTCGCAGAAAAGGCCACTGAAAAATATCGTGGGGAGGGACAGAGGTTGCAATTTTCCCAGCACTCCGAGTTTGGGAAAACTGAGTAGGAGAGGACCTGGGTTTTGTGGAGTCCTGAACTACAAACCCAGACTCTGTACGCTGTAAATACTGGGAGCAGCTGCACAGTGAAGAAAAGGCCTCTGAAAAAAATCATCTGGGATAAACCAGTAATCCGCCATCAACAACCAAATGTACTTAAAGAGGGGAATACCCCAAAAATTCAGGATATTTAAATGAATGTATTACAGGCACAAATGTTACACAGTTTTACAGAGATAACTCAGTCGCCACCGGGACCGAGTCGTGCATCTCCCCGATCCCCAAATTTCGGACAAAATGGCTGCCGGCAGCAAAATTGGGAGTCCAAAATTGCCGAAAATCGGTCTTGAGCACTGTCAAATAAATATCTTTGCCTGTGCAAAATTAGAAAAAAAAATCCTGTAATAATTGTCGCTTCCAGAGCCCAGAACAGAAAATCTCTGCGGGCGCGGCAGCGGTGGCCCCAGAACTAAATCATAGTATCTCCCGACTATCGTCGTCCGGGAGATGCAAATATGGAACTGCTGAATTTCATCTAAAACTGGCCAAAATACTGCGACAGCACAAGCTGTTACAAACAGAGGCTGCAGTAGGCAGTGCAAAATGCCATAATGCAAGAAAGAAAGGAAAGAAGAAAAACACGGCACATTATGGTGTTCTAATTAAGCAGGTATTCTGAGTACTTCTGTTAAGAATACGGTGAGACTGATACCAAAAAAAAAATAAATAAATACTGCCATTGACATTGTTAATAAATAATATTTACACAGCTGTAACAGAAGAGTTCAGGTTATCTCCCCTCTCACAGATAATGATGGAAGTGCAACCTGCATGATAATCTATCTGAGCCACTCCCGCGTGATTCTGGAGCAGAATGAGTCAACGGTGATTCACGCTTATACAGTGGATCCAGAGCATAATGAGTCATTGATGAGCCACTCTAATAAGGTAGATCCATAACAGAATGAGTCACTGAAGAACCACTCTTACTCAGTGGATCCAGAGCACAATGAGTCACTGGTGAGCCCCTCTTATAAAAGAGGATTCAGAGCAGAATGAGCCACTGGTGATTCACTCTTATACAGTGGATCCAGAGCATAATGAATCATTAGTGAACCACTCTTATAAAGTAGATCCAGGGCAGAATGAGTCTCTTAACAGGCTGCAGTGTTCCCTGGCCCGTTTCCAAATGTCACCTCAGTACAGCCTCGCCCCAAGTGGAAAAAAACTTAGATCTGAATGTGCTAAAAAAAAAAAAAAAAACAATTAAAAGCTCAGTGAGCGCATGACCTTGTAAGGTGAAATGGAGAATAGTTACATTCTTGTCAACGTACAAGACAAGGGATTAGGATGAAAAAAAAAGGAAGGTATTCATACACATTATACTGTTTCTTATATGGGAAAAGGCAGGAATTAAAAAATGGATAATATTCAACAAACTCAAAAAATGTGTTACTGATTGACGTTAGCTCAAGTCTGTCCAATAAATCCTGACATTTAAACAAAATATAAAAGCAGGGATTATCTTTCATCGTTTGCTTGCCAAGCAAACAAGAAAATTGGCGAATAATTGCAGTAAGCATTAGGGCAGCAGGGGTGGCTCACTAGGTAATGGCGGCGTTTGCAGCGCGGGGGTGATCGGCGCCTCGGGCTGAATCTGGCAGTGCCAATACTGACGGTGGCCAGCAGCCTATGACAGAGCAGCACATAACTGTCTTCTCGCTGTGAGGCGGCAGTGCCACCCACTGTGCCACAATGCCACCCCAACAACGTTATTCCTTACAGTTGGCACGATAGCAGCTCCCATTGGTATCTGTAAAACGCTCAGCCCAGCACAGCAATATCTCTGCACAAGGTTTCTGATCTGTGTAATTGTTCTGCAGCACAGCAGATCAGCACAGGACCCGTGTTGTCTGGGGTAGGGCTGTTACCTGCAGGGGGCTGTCTGGAGGGCAGTGGTCCCCTGGCGAAGTTGCTTTGCCCACCTCGACCCTCGCTGTATGTCCCACGATGTGTGACAGGCGTGACCTGGGCGCTCCAGCTGGACCCGCGTCCACCCTCCCGCCGGTTATAGTTCCCTGAGGCACAGACAATTTACCAGTCAACAAAGACACAACAGGGCAACAACTACAGATCGTCTTAAAGGCAAAAGAACAAACGTCCCCCCCACCACCTCAACGTAGCCACCCTCTCATTGACGTTCACAGAAATTTAGGAAGAAACTAGAAAAGTTAATGACCCCAAAATAGCAAAAGGCACATCTGCACAACCTCAAGGAAATGTGTGCAAATTTGCATGGAAACGGTGGGAATGCCGACGCGCATGTACACAGGAAACCGTACAAAAACAATAAGTCCCCCCCCCCCCTTCAGGTGGGTGAGACATGACAAGCAACAACAGGGAGGGTGACCCGCCCTTACCCGAGAGAATGACCCCTTTCGGGGCCGGAGGAGTGAAGAAGCGGGTCTGGCTGTGGAAGGTCCCGCGGCCGCCCCGGTTCCCGGTGAACAGGCCCCTCGTGGGAACCTTCGGGGAGCCCTTGGGCACACGCTTGGGCTGCAGCAGCCCCACCGGAGGGCCAATGTCTTTGAACTCAGCCGCGACGAAGTCATCCACGTGCATGGAGGGCGGCCGGCTGGTGTTCTGCTTGCGCTGGCGGAAGATGTCGTGGGGGCGGCACAGCTGACCGAAGGCTCCTCGGCCCCGGCCGCGCGGCAGGGCCATCACGTGCGCTCGCTTCGCCGGCTCCACGTACTCCGACTTCCCACTGCGAGTGCAGGGCAGAGACCCCAGTGTGAGCACTTACAGCACTGCTTCCTTCAGAAATCCAGCTCCGAGTCAGCTGTGAATAATGTCTCATGCACAACTTCAGCTGCAAGTGTCTACCGATTGTTAACCCTCGTCCCACCTCTAGGCTAATGCTTATCAAGGGCCGGCATACAGGGAAATGGCTGCTGGGGATCGATGTATCGACGACCGGCACACCAGCAAATTAGTGTGGGTCCTCTGTATTTCACCGACCAGCAGGACTAAGGTCGATATCTATACCCCAGATATAGCTTCTCTGCTTTCCCCAATAAATTACAAAAAGAGGAAAAAATGCATGAGCTCATAGGTGAGTAAACAAGAATCTGAATCAAATGGCGAAGAGAAACTCCAGACTGTTCCAAAATGTGTTGAATTTAGGCTTTGAATCTGCATGGGTGCCATGAATTAGTAAAACCTCCACATTCCTGCAACTTGGGAAGAGAAAACGAGATGCACTTAATGAGCCTTGCGGGCTTCCATTCCTTGTTCTCGTAATCAGTTCGGTGTCATCTGTCATTGAGTGGATGTGAGGTGTAGAAGCTATATCCCCGTCCCAGAATATACAGCGGATAGCGGGGCTCTCCGCAGGTGTACCTGGAGGTGATGAAGGTTTCGTGCTTGTGCTTCCCCAGTTTGAAGCCTTTGGGGGCCTTGGTGTGTCCGGGAGAAGACGGCTCCGTCAGGAAGGAGCGCTCCAGCTCCGCCTTCAAATCAAGGTCTGGACAGCACTCCTCCGCCAGCCCCACAAGGTCCACCTTAACCTTCACAAGCAGATTGCATCGTATCATCAGCGCACACACGTGTAATAACACTCACTGCGTGAAAGCCCAACACAGACCTGCATAATATTCAAAAACCACACGCCATTACAGCCACGTGCATGCACGCTCGCGCCCACCTGCACCCAGACAGACCGATGCACGGCCACACGCATGCGCAACCGCGCACTGTCCCACTCACCATATCCAAATCAGTGTCGATGTCCTCGGACTGGAAAGGCGAGAACCACAGGGCCTTGAGCTGGTCATCAAACACATCAGCGAGGACGTATACAGTCCTGCGGGAGACTTTCAGTAAGTTATGTTCATATTTTTAATAATTATGTTCCTGAAGATTCTTACCAAACCATGTAATCCCTATGACCAGTGACTTGCAAAAGGTACCTGTGCTTACTGAACAGTGCCACCAAACCGCATCACCCCAATGACCTGTAACCAGTGAATGCTACCTTTTCTTACTGAAGATGCCAACCAAACCATGGAAGCACTATGACCTGTGACCCGTGAAAAGTACCGGTGGTCATTAAACACTCCTACTAAACGGTGTACCCCCCTTATGACCAGTGAAGATAATGGTGGTTATCAAGAATCGCAACCAAACTGCAAAGCCCCCATGACCCGTGACCAGGGCAAGGTACCTGTGGTCATCGAAGAGTCCTACCCAACTGCGTAGCCCCACTGACCTGTGATCAGTGAAAGGTATCGGTAATTACTGAACATTCCTCCTAAACCATGTAAACCCATGACCAGTGACCAGTGAAAGGTACTAGTGGTTACTGAACATGCCTGTCAAGCCATGTGACTGCTATAACCTGTGACCAATGAGAGGTACCTGTGGTTGAACTGGGCCTGTAGGCTGTCAGGGGCGGGGAGAGTAGGCTCCGCCTCTTGTTCCGGAACGGAAGGCGTGTCTCCGGCACTTTCCAGCATCTGCCTGAGCCCAACCACATTCTCCAGAAGCGTCTCCAAGGAATCGTCATCTTTCGAGTACTCCTGTTCAGTCATACAGGCAGGAATACAAGTCAATACAAGATCAGGTGCTGCCAACCAATAGCAGAAACTAATCGTCTCAGCATTTTGTCAAAAGAAAATGACAGCGATCACCACTTTAACTCGGTGCCATGGAGTCGAAATTAGAAACGTCACACAGTAAAACTGAGTGCATGCTTCTGGCAGAAACTAATGTGACGAGTCCGTATGAACTTGAAAAAATGAACCTTTTACAGGGAAAATGTACTACTCTACTGACTCTGCATTGACTTTGGCCATAGTATGGCACGAATATTTCCCTGCTAAACAAGCCTATATACACACACACACTCCAATGTCAATATAGGAATTGCGTTCAATAATCCTAGCATATCACACATTGATTACATTGGCAGCACCAGGTGTTCTGGTTCTTGTGTTTGAGGACAAACACAGCCTGTCCTTGTTCTTTTCTCATTAGTATGCATTAATAAAGCGACTTCATTAAAAAAAAACATTCAAAGTTTTCTGTGCTGGCTTGAGGCGGCAGCCCTCTTCTTTTTCATAGCCAATGAAAAGCAAAATATGCGAACAGCATATAAATGCAATTTCTGTTAAACAATATATAAAAGTTAAACACTGTTTGGGATTTTTTGAAGAGAGGTTGTGTGAGGTGCTAATCCATAGTCAGTGTTATACCTTAGGGTGCCCTCAGTTTGGAGAAGCAGGCAACCATACTGGCAAGGGTGCCAACCCATGCACTGCTGTGGATGGGGTTAGCAGCAAAAAGTGTCTTAGCCACACGAAGAAAGCCCAAATAAAAACATTAATACACTGCCTGGCCAAAAAAAAAGTCGCACACTCAAATATTTAGTTGGCACCCCTGTGGCTTTGATTACTATGCATATTTGTCTTGTCAATGTTTTGACAACTATATGCAATGCCAGAACATTTCTTTTCGATCAGAAATGCCATGGTTTTTGTCCAAGATCTTGTCTTCTCGACATAATGGTTGAACCACTCGGTGGTCTTGAGTACATCCCAATAACTTTTATTATGTTAAAGGTCAGGACTTTGTGGTGGAAAATTTGTTAGTGAAAATGATTCCTCCTGCTTGGTTTTGTCATTCATGGTTTTCTTTGCTAAATACAGGCCAATAACTTGCCCGTTCTGAAACACTGTAACATCGTTTCCACCATCAGGGAATGTGTTCTCCGACATGATTTTGTAAGAAATGAATAGCGATGCACTTCATCAGTCAGGGTTAAAATGATTATTGCCATCTGAAACATATTAATAACCGCAATAATGATCCAATTTTAGAATTTGTTCATTAACTTCCAAACGGTGACTTTTTTTTTTTGGCCGGGCAGTGTATCTGTTTAAGTGTACACTACACAGAATATTTTCCTCTCTTCACCACATACAACCCCACATCAAAACATTCCAAAAAGAGCACTAAAGGCTAAATTTACATCCACCACCAAAATCCAATGGATTGTTTGTTGCGCCACACAGTCTCCTTCAAAAATTTCAGCAAAATTTGTTCAGAACTTAACATAACCTCTTTGGTGGGAGTAATAATCAGTGCCACTCACAGCAAGCGTTAAATCCAATTTTAGTTGCACCCTTAATAATGTGCCCAAATGACTTTCATTTTTTTCTGGACAAATGTAGGCAATTCATTCCTTCGTTACATAATTTCGCAAAATCCATAGCGTAACCCTTCACAATGCATGGAATGTTTGCCATCGGTTGGTACCATTTATTTCCAAGACCATAATGGCAAATGTTAGCGGCTAACATCTCTCTAATAATGGTCTCCAGCAGCAGTTTGGTTTCAATGGAGTGTGACCGCGTAAAGTACATACCCGCAAGCTTAAGCAAGAGAACCAAGTCAATTTGGACACTAATCTAGGGTAAGCATCACATCACAGACAGCTGTCATGAAATTCGAGTCTCCTTTATTTGAATGTGCAGTCATAGGAATTTGCTGACTGTTATGGGAAAAACAGTTAGAGAGAGCAGCTTTGATTTTACTTTTTTTTCCTGCAGAGCTGCTTGGAATCTTGTGTGAGGAATGTACTGGAATACGCGAGTCTGCATTAGAGCTGAAAAACAACATAAACTAGTGATCATACCGTGCTACTGTCAGCCATAAATCTGATTGTCAAACTCTGAAAAATGTTAACGCTTCAGAAAATAACTTTGTCACTGTCATTTACC